>JAYMSP010000106.1:0-82313 GCA_036897095.1 Plantago elongata | reverse complement strand
TATATATATATATTAGTACTTCTTATGTAAACATTAGTATATGATTTATAAAATCATTTATTTTTGTAATTTAAAAATAATTTGAGTTTATAATTTACAACGGTTAATTTAAAAAGGTCAATACTATAAGGCAAAATCAGAAGCAATAAAGTTTAGTATATACTCAATGTAAGTTCAATTGAACTCATTTATAAGAATCATGTACATTTAATAAGTTTTAGTACAATGTCCATAATCATAAGTTTTAGTATAACGTCCATAATCATAATCATGTACATTTAATAAACATGAACTATAGCTATTGCAAACAATCACCCATTGCTTGTTGATGGAAGTTAAACAAAATCAATAATTTGGCAATCAACCAAACAAAATACATGTACATATTCCCCAGGCAGCCAACAGGCCTTACAAGGTGGCAATATCAGAAATTGGGGCAAACATTTAGCCGATTAGGTATGGTTCTATGCGTTTATAGTAAGTGGATTTGCTACTGGATTCGTAGGTATTCTGGTATTTGAAAGGAGCTGGAGACAGGCTTGTTTCTTGTTTGTGGAGTCAAGTAGGTCGAACGTTCGGAAAATGAGCATGTTGTAGCCTGTTTTTTGGCTAGCTGTTCATTAGTTCATCTAGTTGATGTTTCCAAATCTTTCCTACATCATTTTCAGCTTTTCAACTATATATATCCGGGCTTTTTTGTTGAGTATTTCAAATCTTGCACACTATTTATGTATCAATGTTGTGTGAAAAAAGAGTAATCATCTTCCAGGAAAGTTGCTCCTCAGAAATTTTCTTATGGAAAACTGTAAACAGACAGGGGCCAAAATCTGTGAGAATGGACAACATTCATATGCTGCATTACATGGTCTTCAGACTTATGTTCGAAATCTACAGATCTTTAGAAAGACATTCAGAGCATCAAGTATAAGAAACTCAAACTCCAAATCTAAGAGAGAATGAATTTTGTGTACATAACAAAGCAATGTAGCTGTGAATAAAAGAGAGTTTTAACAGATATTGAAATTTGTTATTCTAAAGGTCACCATGTCATGGCAGATCTTCTCACAATGCTCAAAGACTCTAACCTGCCGTTTATTCTTTATACAAGGTTTGAGTCCATTAGAAAGTAAACAATTTACACATAAGAACATAATGCGAATATCGATCTGAAGCTCAAATATGCATTTTAGGCCAAAAGTTGCCTGTGTGATGTGTACTTTGTATGCACAAGTTACTTTGAAGCTGTTAACAAGAGGCAGAATGATGCTCTCTCTGTATGAATATGTTACTCACCAGTCAGCAGCCTATATTTGAGCTTGGGATTTCATCAACTGGCCCTCAAACGTCTCCATGATGGATTTCTAGATTGAATCCAGCACCCTGCCGGGCTCTATCCTGTTGTATCTTCTTCCCACAAGATGATGCGTATTTGGCGACCCTACACATGTACAGTCTCTCAAGGGTTTCTCCCAGCTCCAATGGGACTTCTAGCAGCTTCTTCATTTTATTTATTTTTTGAAACGGAACCCGATCTATGAAGCGTCTTGCCAACTGAGTTGCGCTTCGTTGATAGCTTCTCGCACATTTTAATTTCCTGATTCCTAAGTTTACGAAATGAATCAGATGACGCAGTCCAGTACGTTAGATCTGCCTGAGTAATGGACAAAGCTTTAAGACATCTAAAGCTACCATCATCAACCTCCCAGAATTCTCCCAGTACGTTAGATGGTTATTTTTTTGTGTATGAGGGTGAATTCTGACAGAGCTACAGAAAGAAACAAGAGGTGTATGAAATAGGGATTGTTAAACTTATTATATTTTTTATTAAATGCAGGATATATTTTTATATATTATAAAAGGTTCAATAAATTATATAAATATAAAATTAGACATGTAATTAAGGAAGTGATTCAAAAATGATAACGTTTATTTTTAAAATTATTAAATTAATAAAAGGACTAATTTGTAGAAAGTTTTGTATATATGACTAATACGTTTAATATTTGAAATTATGATCAATCTATAATTATTTATGTTTGATATTCTTCTCGTCAGTTTCATATTTAACATGAATCTCGAATTTTTAGATGCAATTGAATTCTATCGCAAGATTCTTGAGTTTTGGCAAGGAAGCAGTCGATGCAGTCCAATACTTCAGTTGTGCTTCAGTAATTGACAAACCTTCAAGATGTCTAAAGCCGAACTTCCCAAATTGCATGTACTGAAAAAACCTCACCTAAATATTACGATTGGCACATAGTTTCGACACGAACAAGACCAATTTTTTTTAGTGTAATATCTTCACAGTATCGTTCATTAAGAGCCATAAAATTTGGGGAATCTGAGTAAATTAATTATTCTCAATAAGATTGTGCTTTTTCATACCCATTTCAAAGAGTTGAATTTTTCATTCTTTAAGATTAAATAATCTGGCTAGCATGTATCAGGTCTTTTAATCATAAGCATGTAGCATGCTATTCTGAATAATTGATTGGCATTGTGTTGTGATTATGTCAATAATCTGAGTTTTTCTATATAAACACCACATAGTTTAATCCTCACTAACACATTAATTCAAGCACATCGAAAGGAAATTTGATTTATTGTTCTATTTTCGTATCGAAATGGGTTCGATTTCCGAAAACAGAGAAAATGGACGTTCTTCAACTGCAGAAGAAGAAGCAGTTTCCTCATTGGCCACAACACTGTCCATAGGTGCAGTACTTCCAATGGTGCTCAAAACAGTACTAGAGCTTGATCTTCTTGAACTCATCCAAAAATCTGGCCTTAATGCCTCTGCTTCCGAACTAGCTGTGCAGCTTCCGACAAACAATCCCAATGCAGCTAACATGATTGATCGGATGCTTCGGTTCCTCTCTGCCCAATCGATCCTTGTCTGTAGCTTCAATACGCTGCCTGATGGTGGAGTCGAGCGGAGATACGCTCTGGGACCAGTGTGCAAGGTTTTGACTAAGGTTGAAGGAGAAGTCTCTATTGCTCCTTTGTTGCTCTTGAATCATGACAAGGTCTCCATGGAGAGTTGGTATGTGATTTTTAACCTTTTTAAGTCGTGGTTTAATTGCAATTTCGACATATCTAGAAAGTCTACATGTAATTTCAACATTATTCAAGGATTTGTAATAATATATTTAACCATATGTTCGATGTTAGGTACCATTTAAAAGATGCAATTCTTGATGGCGGAATCCCTTTCGACAGGGCACATGGTATGAATTCATTTGAATATTTAGCAAGGGATCCGAGTTATAATAAAATCTTCAACAAGGCTATGTCAGTCGAATCTTTAAGAATAGCGAAGAAGATTGTTGAATCATACAAAGGGTTTGAGGGGCTCGGATCCTTGGTAGATGTTGGTGGTGGGAATGGCACAATACTTGGTATGATCACCTCCAAGTATCCTTCTATCAAAGGCTTCAATTTCGATATGCCTCATGTTGTTCGCGATGCTCCATCCTATCCAGGTATGTTCATTTCACACTCCTGACTCTCTTTCAATACTTTCAAGTCGAGCTGACATAATACATGTAACTTTTTAGGTGTAAAGCACGTGCCCGGTGACATGTTTCTTAGCTTGCCAAATGCGGACGCAATATTCATGAAGGTAAACTGGCCTACATTGTGGTTCGATTTCTCAACCGATCGATAACGAATGACTGATTCTAGAATTTGTATCTCGCAGTGGATTTGTCACGATTGGAGCGATGCACAGTGTCTCAAATTACTGAAGAACTGTTATGATGCACTTCCTAGCAATGGAAAAGTGATCATAGCTGAATTTGTAGTTCCTGATGAGCCAGATAGTGGGCCGGAATTTACAAGAGTGACCAAGGCTGATGTGATAATGATGGCCTATAATCCAGGTGGTAAAGAGAGGACTTTTAAAGAGTTTCAGGCCTTGGCCCAACAAGCAGGCTTCACAGAGATCCACAAAGTGTGCCAGGCTTTTCCTTTGTGGATCATGGAGCTTCACAAATGATAAATTCTGGCCAAGTTTACAAATTGAAGCCCATATTGGAACATTCTTATCATTCCAATTTTGTATTTGATTAACAAAATAAGTACTTGCAAGTAATAAATTGATGAGTTTTCAGTTTTACTTTCAGAGAATTATGAGGACAATTTATGGTGCTTACTAGAATACTAAAATTGAACGGTAACAAGGTAACGAAAAATGGAAATGTATATTACAACTCAATGTATCATTTTTAAATTTACCAAGAGAATTGTGTCGTAACATTGCAATTAAACACTGAGTTAATTACATTTACCGCTGATACATGAGAATACATACTGAATTACTGATACATGAGAATACATACTGAATTACTGATACATTAGCCTAAAGCTCAAATCAGCAAGTGGGATATGATGCATTTAGTCATTTTCTACCTATGTCTGCTTATTTTGATGAGCATTGTCCCAATACTTCCGCTCCCACGACTCGACGTTCTTCACCGCATTCCATTTTCTGTTAAGGTACATTTTAACTGCGGCAGGGCTGAATGCAGGCGGCATTGAGCACGGTTTCGTGTCTTTCGGCCCCATGACCATCGAATCAAGCATGAAGTCCTTCTGTCTTTCTTCAGCAGGACAAGCCATTGTCTCGGAGCAGAGTTCAGTTGCGTTTTCTGGTATCGTGGGCTTGTATCTCATAAGCTTTCCGTATTCGCTTAAAAGATGGAACATGTAATCGTACACGTAATCCATCTTCAGCTCATTCTGTATGAAGTTGGTGGCTTCACGACCAATTTCTTGCGCCTGCTCAGGAAGGAAGGTGAAAACTCAACAAGAGTAGAAGAAAGTATGCATTTCTTATGCCAGAATGATAAGACAAATTTTTTTTTTATATATAACTTTGAGTAATCTGGCCAAGACTCACCTTTTTCTTGTGGCTGTTGCACCAATCAACAGCAAATTTGATAGATCTGCATTGGTCTTCTAGATTTATAGGCCAGTAGTGTTGAACCGGCATTAAACTCCTCGTGAAGAAATCATAGTACTTGGGAGTTACGATGAAAGTGACAGAATCACAGGCAAGAATGTACTTCTCACTGACTGACCACGCCGATCCTTCAATATAGATTTTGTATCTGGAAGTCATATAAAGCTGTTAATAAGCATCATCAAGGCCATAAGGGCATTAACTCTGGAAAACAATAGCTATCCTAATATATATCTGCACATTACACCCTATAGATTATGGCCTTCAGCTGAGTAGGTTTGCCCCTCTTTCGAATATCACACCCTACACTCCACAAAAGCCACACACGGTGACAATACAGTTCACGTTTAGTTTGTCATCAGGGAGCGAAAACTCTTCTCTTGATTGGTTACAAGGAATCTGGTTTTCTTGCAACTGGCAACCTAGAGAACCACGTAGCGGTCATCAGCACGTTGCAAGAGAATGTGCGGACGGACAACGACATGATTTTGCATGGACACAATTGTTGCCTATTGGTCTCATGTTATCAAGAGTTACATCAGTATCAACTGATAAGAAGAATCTTGTGGTTAAGAGCAACAGGATTATTCAAGGTGCATGGATAATTAAGTGTAGAAGACATCAGTTTTCGGGTAAGAACTCTGGAACAGAGAGGGATCAGAGCTTGAATGTTATTGTGTTAATTAGCACAAAAAGTTCAGTTTTGATCTCTTGTTTTCTTCTGTTAAGTCAGTGTCAAGGTGCCATTCATAACATCAGACAAACAACTTAAAATAAGAGACTACAAGCTAAATTTGGTAATTTGTTTACTAGTACTGTTAGTTAGTTCAAGGTATGATCTAGTAAAGGCCCAAATAAGCCCATGAAGTAGAAGAGAGAAAAAGCAGAGAGATCCCACATCAATAGAAACGGCAAGACAGAAGCGGTATATAAAACAGTGAGCTAAGGATGCAGTGTACGACCTTACTTGAACAGGATCTGTTCTATAGGATCGTACCTCTGCATCCTTGAGTCACTCGGTGTAGTAGAGGATCGTTCTCGGTTAGCTACGGCTAGCCGGGGTGGTCTTGCAGCTGTCTGATAGGCTTCCACCACTTCTTTTTGCTTCTTACCATCATTAATTCACAAGACATTTCTGTTATTGAAAAGGATCGTTCTCGGTTAGCTACGGCTAGCCGGGGTGGTCTTGCAGCTGTCTGATAGGCTTCACCCACTTCTTTTTGCTTCTTACCATCATTAATTCACAAGACATTTCTGTTATTGAAAAAAATTATGAAGTACACTTACCTGTGTACACATTGGCTTGCTAAATTAGATTGTTTGAACCCTTCCTGGCCCTCTCTTGCCCAATCCTGCAAGTGTCATCAAACAAGTTCGATTTTTAAGCACTAATATAACACATAAGCAATTGAGGAAAATATTTTACTTCTCTAGATTGTTTTTTTTGGACTAGGATTTTTAGTGTAATCTATGGTTTTCTCTACATATTTTACCTGGCCATAAACACGAGCATTCCAATCTTGTTTATCGGATACATTGCACTTGAGAAGGTCCTCCCTTTTTTTGTCCACTCTCGGATTTCCTTTCCAATAGGCATAAGGCTCCCTATCCATCCATCTCACCCGATGATTACCTTCATACAAGTCCTCTAGCAATTTCTCCCATGGTTTTATATTAATTTCTGCCCTGAAATCGCAAAAATCAACTTACAGTTAACTTTCGAGTTAAAAAAGAACTGAGAAAAGTGCTTGTATAACTACAATGCACATTACCAGCCCCAGTAAGACCAGTCCGGAAAGACGATATCTAGTGTTTGATTATCTCCACAGTATCGAAACAAAGGTGGTGGCTTTGGAGCATTCCGCCCTCGATATTCAATTGATCTTACAACAGGCCAGTCAACACAGTCGAACATCAAGTCCAAATCAGGTAATTGACCAGGATATCGCCTTAATAACTGTAAAATACCCCACAATGTAAAAACATCTCTTGTCTGAAATGCTTTCTCGTATGTCTGCACATAAGCTCTCCCATTCAATACAACTAATCTGAAATTGGCTGTTCTATTGGCTCTTTCAACCATTTCTTTTGTTATCCCCGAGTCTTTCCAGGGATGTAGATCCTCATGTATCCAACGGAAGTAGTGAGGGCATGACCGAGAGCCAGACGAACTACTTTGGTCTAATTTCTGAAACACGGATGGATAGTAATTGGCAGGGCATGTTACTGTCTGATTACCGGCTTGGCAGTCAAGTGGAATCTCCGATACTCTTACTAGCAATGCCTTCTCTATCTTTACAAATAAGACTAGTAGTTAACATGCATGAAAATCTTAGAAAGTCAAACTGCAAATATATACTACTGCAACAAGGAAATCGAAGTAAGCTAAGATTATAAGGAAAAACATACCATCTTATATTCAAACTCTGAGTTACTACCAATAGTGAATATCATGTATTGCCTAGAATGAATTTCCACTCACGCCTTTCACACTAAATTCTACAGAATGCCGAATTAGAACAAGCATTCTGGCTAATGTATTACAGAAAGGTATGCTGCTACCATTACTCTTATGGCCTAAAATGCAAGTCTCACAACACGGCATATGAATTTGTGGCGATTCATAGATAAGAACCCCCCTGATTTTGTCATCCCAAACTTAGGCACACTGTTACTGTAATTTCCTAAACTCTCATTCCAGCAATCAAGCATAACTGGAAGTACTAATAGCTGGACACATTTACACTGAAATCACTATAAAAATTCAATCTTTAACAATTCCATGGAAATGAAATCATGTAAGTTAGAAGCTGTATGACACTGGAACCATTTCACACAGTTATGTGACTAAAATTTGTACATGTCCCAGCATTTCATAAGATGACACATCTATAAACGTGCGGGTAAAGTCTATGCTAGGGGCGGGCCACATACATTATAAGTGGATCCGAGTCCAACAAATATGTTCGTGTCTAGTGGGTGCAATGATTTTCACTCTCGCATAGAAGTAACCGAAAATGCATAACTTCCCTCATTTAAATTAGGCACACTGTCAATCCATCACTTCAATTTCTTATACTCCCATTCAAGCATATTTAGAAGGATTAAAAGTGGACACATTTACACTCAAAACACTGTAACAATTCGATCTTTAACTCTAAAATCATGTAATTGTATCAACCCAAAATCAGTGTCAGCAAGAACAAGTTACCTGAACAGACTTGTTGAGAATCAAAGTGGATAAATAAGCACCAATAAACAGCAGAAAAACACAAAATGCTACAGAATATCTTGTGTGACCTCTCCTCCAACTCCACTGAGCCCAATTTGACTCTGTAGAATGACCATTATGCCCCTGCATCATCTTGCAACTGTTCTTTCACCTTCTCTATTCAAAACTCATAATTCCTGGATTGCATGTCACAAACTTTCATCACAATATCATTAAAAATTTTAAAAAGAAAAAACAAGAAAATGTAAATCAAGAAAAAGGATGAAAGTGAAAGTACAAAGGATACAGTTTTTACCTAAAGTAGGTTCTGTTGCATCACTGTAAAAAGGATGTTCTCTTTTCAGATCTTTTGTTTTCTTTTCTTTCCCTTGTTTTTCGGTGTCAGAAATGATGGTTCTTCTGTGTCATGTAAAGATGAAAGAAAAAGGTCACAATGTGGAATTTAGTGAAGATTTGGGGTGGAAATGTGAATATGGAAAGTACTTGTGTCTATTTTTATGTTTTTACAGTGTGGCGCAGTTTTAAGGTGATCCATTTACCTCGGTTATTTGTGTAGTAACTTTACAACTGTGTTAATTGTGACATAAACTGCAATTAATATGTGATCGTTACCAAGTAAATCTTAGTTAGTAATACGTTTCACCTCTAATTAATAGGTCGGAGTTCAAGTTATACTTTACCCGTTTCAAAAAAGTTATGTACTCGTTTATATTAATCACACCGTAAATGTAAACAGAATTTTGTTGAGCACTTGGTTTGGTTTTAATTTTGCTTAGCATAACTTGTAACGCGGAGAATAGTGTGATCGGACTATGTGTTAATATGTGTTACTATACTAATACCAGGATATAATAATGCAGAAGTTATAAAAAGAAGGTACCATTATCATCATTTCTAGAGATAATTGAAATGGGAAATTTTGAACAAAGATAATTTAGTTGAATCAATGTAGATGTTTAGTAAATTAGTTATACGACATTCGATTTGTAAAACATAAAAGTAAATAAAATCAAAACATTATTTCTTTAATCAATTAACAAACAAACGGATTATAAACTCAACTGGTCAATGTACGTATATCATACTTTCTTAAAAATAAATTTAAATAATTAATTTTATCAAATTTATAAGCTCGTATTATATACACTTAAAATTGTGTTATGTTCAACTGAAATTTTAACAAATTTAAATTAAAATATAAATTGTAATTAAATTAAATAAAATTGAATTGAACTGAATTAAATTTAATAAAATTTTCTGTTAAAAATAACACTGTAATTATCTCTACAAACCTCAAAATAAGGACAAAATCTTGACCAACATTTGGCTATTTTGAATTGATTGTCACCATAATCATATAAAATATGAACAATGTAATCATCGTGTTTCTTATGATTATGTTCCCTGTTAAGCTCCTGAGTATTCATGCTCTAATTCTATGTATTTCAGATATTTGATCCTAAGCCCATTACTTTTGATTAGGCATCTTTATCATCTATTCTTTATTAATATTAATTGAACACTTTAAAGTAATTATCATTTTCAAAATTAATTTCACCACTACTTTCACAATTTTAAAATATATTTTTTTCTAAAACTATCTACGTAAAATTTTGTAAAATTAAAAAATTGTTATTCGTACATATAATCGTGTGTGAATTCACGTGAACAAATATTTTTATTTGTAAAATTAAAATATAATATTATAAAAATATACGTCGTCAACTTTTCACTCAAATCGAATTCTTTTACATAAAAAAAATTAATATCAGTTGGGACAAAGTCTTTTAAATTCTATCTACTGCTACTTAGTGAATCGCAATATCTTTGATGATTCAAGTAATCATACTCAAATTGATATATGTGGTGTTTAAAAATTTGAACTTAAATTGATGTTTTTTATGGACAATAATTATAGTTGTTGTATCTTTAAATGTTTGAATTAATTCAAACAAACACACTATCCCACAAGAGCTTTATTGAATGAGCACATACATACCACCAGCCAAAGGACTTGAGACCCTGCTAGTAGGACACAGTTTTCCAGTACCATTGCTTAATGCAACTAAAACCCAAAATCTCAATAATACTACTCCTTATCAATCAACCAATTCAAATTATATGCAACAAAAGTATACTACTCCCTCTAATATAGAAATATTTTTGTCACAATCTCAAATTATCATGTTTATATTTTTTATTCAGTAACTTTCAATTTTAACATCAAATTACTTTTAGAAGGAATAAATAATGTAGTCCAAGGTGTCATCATCATCATGGTAAAATATAAGCAGAAAAGAGACAGTAAAGCTGGTAAAATAGTGATGAAACATTCCTGAAGTGTTTCTCTCTTTCCTGTGTAAGACAATAAAAGGACAAAGCCAAGGTATTAAACTTTATTTAATATTATATATTGTACCACGACTCATAATATTTTATGTATCAAAATGATACAAGTGTACGTTAATACATTTACAAATATTATAAATATAAATTAAAATATAGCTCACGACTTCACCCAAGTTATATATATTGCAGTGATTGATAAATTATAGTGCCGGACGTTGTATACATATATCGTACAAACACATTAAACATCGTAATTTATGATATCGTATATTATAATTAGTAGCATAGGAAAAATCTATGAAATGATGATGATAAAAGCTAATCACGCATTCTAGCACAGGCGTGACCAAAGGGCAGTGAGTGAACGTGTCTTGGCTTATTACAAAACCCAATGCAAGTGCTTTTATTTTCCTCTGTTCTTGTGTTTATAAATTACTACTAAGAAGCTTTATAATTCCTCTGTGCTTCTCCCAAGTACCCTACTTCAAAAGAGGGTCCTCTTTTCCATTCAAATCTATATCCATAAACTAAGGCCAAATTGTATCCAAAATTCCCATTGATACAGCTACCAGAATGTCTGTAAGTAGTTGTTTTCTTGAACATGTTTGTGTACTTTTAAAATGTGTGTGTTTGTGGAAATGAAAAATAAGGGTGTTTTTAACTTACATGTTGTTTTGCAGATGGTGGAAGTGAGAGTTCCAAACTTGGACTGTGAAGGATGTGCTTCAAAGCTCAAGAAGGCTGTATTCAAGCTCAAAGGTACTAACTTTTCATGTGCTTTCTTATAATCTACACATAGCCTACATATTCACATGGTTTAGTTTAGTTTAGTTGTGGACATATTACGACTGTCACATTTGATACAATGTTTAATTTACATAAGAAACCATAATTCGAAGAGAAAACCTATGTTAAGAGGAATGTTGAGGAAAAAAAAAGGAAAGCCTATCAGACAGCTGCAAGACCACCCCGGCTAGCCGTAGCTAACCGAGAACGATCCTCTACTACACCGCTCTGGTCGAGCAGCCATAGTTCATCCACTAGGCTTAGTTTTCTGTCTCCTAGAAATCAAGGATGCAGAGGTACGATCCTATAGAACAGATCCTGTTCAAGTAAGGTCGTGACATGTACTCTTGCTTGGATTCTGATATACTGCTTTTCTTTTGTGCTAACTATTGATGTGGGATATTTCTGCTTTTCTTTTCTCATCACATGGGCTTATTTGGGCTTTTACTGGACCATCTTATTGATAATGTATTACCATTGATTTCGTTCAAACTCTAATTTAATAGCTCCCCGTACCGAAGATCTTCGGGAGATTCTCTTGCAACTAGCTTACGAGCAATAGGTTCGCTTATAAGTCATATAATTCATTGCATTTCGGTCTAATCTATACGACTAATGATTCAAGAATTTAAATAATAATCGACTTCTAAGTTTCGTTCTTTTTCGTTGGCGTTCATCATTGTATACTTATGATGACCACTTGATATGTATCAGGAGTGGATGAGGTAGACGTTGACATGGAGTTGCAAAAGATCACAGTGAGGGGCTACGCGTTGGAGGAGAAGAAGGTGCTCAAAGCCATCAAACGCACGGGGAAAGCCGCCGAACCGTGGCCATATCCAGGATACTCACACTTTTCCTCATTTTACAAGTATCCAACTCACATTATGAACCATTACTATGAGACTTCAAGAAATGTAGCTGCACCAAGTGTTCACACATTCTTCCACACACCCGCAGTGTACTCCGTTGCCATTGCTTCGGACGAGGCTGTGGCGTCTCTGTTTAGTGATGACAACCCTCATGCTTGTAGCATCATGTGAAAATTCAAATCTTGCAGCTTGGTTTAGTCTTTGTTAGCTAAGCAAATTTATTTTTTGAGGAAGCTTGTGAAGTTTGCTAGTGTATCATGGATTCATGGTCGATTTCTTCTGGACATGAGATTGTTGATTTCTATGGGCTTAAGTTTATCATTATGGGCCTTGTGGCCCAAACTAGTTTTGGTACAAATCTGTCTTTCTTTCTGTTTTTTCTTTCTCATTTTACGCTTTGCAAATTACACATGCTTGCATTCATCCAGCTCCCAAGGTCTGATTCACCACAATTTTCTTATATTAACTTTCTACTCGAATAACGTGTTTGAGGAGGTTGAAACCATTTGATCACAAGTTGAAAAATGCATTAAATAATTACTTACAAATAAATGAAGTACATCTTCCGTTTTAGTTTAAGATTGAATTACGAATTGCTTCTTAAGATATTAGAGAAATTCTCTTGAAATTCCGGAAAATAAATTATATACAAAATGATTCAGCCGCATAATTAGTATACAAAAGTATGCAATTTATAAATACTCAAAATTTACAATTTACACACAACGCAACAAAATTAATATACTATAATGCAGGATTCTCAGTTTTCTCTCAAAAATCTGAACTTTCCTAAATTTTAGTAAAGTTATTAATACCGAATTTGCACTGATATGAATTTTTAAATATATTATTAAAAATTTTGCTGTTAGATAAGAGAAGTTGACCTATCATATGGTGATGTACTCATTTTCAAAGAAAATTCTTTGCTTTAATTATTAAGAAGATATCATACTGTTTTATTGGGAGAAAAGTTTACATTGCAACAGCACAAAGCAAAATCTTTTTAAAGAATGACAAATGCCTTCACCCATTTGCATTTTTTATGGTTAATTTCAACCTACTCAAAATCTCCAACTTTAATTCACATATTAATATCTTTTACAATTTTATAAAACACAACTTCTTATATAGCTCATAAGTAAGCTGATAATATTAGGGTCACTAATAATTTATCAGTTTTTTATTTAAAAGAAATTGTTAGGGAACATTTTTTACACCAATTTCACACCTTATCAGATTCTAAACTGAATTTAAAATCAATTTATTTTGAAGTAATACTTAGATTTACGTGTGTTTAAATCTCTACCAGATATCTTGAACTCTAGAAATGCCAAAGTTTTGTTAGTATTTCACAATCAATTTCGAAGGGGACAATTAATTTTCCAACAACTCATAAAAATTCCAACTTGATGCTTCAATTATTGTATCCAAATCCTCTTTCACACGTAAATCTGTCATGTTTAGGCAATACTATTTCACTAGGCCTGTTTGGCATGGAATTAAAATCGGTTCATTTTGCTCGATAAACAGTGATTTGATATAAAATACACTTCAAATACCCCCATTTCAATTTCATTACAAATACAATTTCACTAAAATCCACCAAATGATTCAAATTTTATACCAATTTATATAATTATTTGTAATGTGTAGTTCCGATGGAGCATTTATTATGCTAGCCTAAAACAATGCTTATCCAATTATCAATATAATTATACCATTTAAAAAAGTTAAAATTATTTCATTTCTTTATGTAATGCTTAGGCAATATATTCATTTTATAATTTAATTTTATATAAAATCACACCGCACCATCTGATTTATTAACACTCAATTCAATTCGGTATTTCATTGTATGTGTCACATATTTAACATATCCGCATAATCATGCAACCATTACCGCTCTTACCTTTTTATGAAAAAGAATCATGTAGCGCCAAATCACACGTCGTTTTTCACAGCTATAAAGTTGAGTTGTCCAACTTAGATCATATTTGCGTATACATTTTTAAAATCACCAGAAATTAGTAGTAATCGTAAAGCTTTAAAGTTTTAAAAAAATTAAGAAGATGGGAACATTAATCATATCAATAAGAAACACTCCTTTTGCTCCTTTTGTTCGGTGATTTATACATTCAGTGCTAATCATAATTGATTTTGAGCAATCCTAGGATTATCCGGCCCACTATGTTATTTTGTTGCACATGTACAAGTGAGGATAAAATTTAGGAGAAAGTATGCGTGTTACAAGGAGATCAATATATGACTCGAAGATAAGTATGATGAGAAAAGTCCATTTAGGTTGTGTTCTCTTCAACTTAATATTACTTCAGTTCATTCCAATTCAGTTCAACTCGATCGAGTTATAATTTATATTTTATAATTCATTTCAGTTTAATTCACTCAATTTAACTATTATTTATATTTTATTTTAATTCAATTCAGTTCAATTTCATTCATTAAGATGTATTAATTGAAGATGACACTGCATTATTTGCAGGTTGGTGTATAAATGTGTATAGGTGTAGCACTAGCACCATTTGAAAGAAGATATAAATAATCCTCCCTTCAAAAGTCCATCCATTTTCAAAGTTGCTTACACATTTCTCTCCAAAACCCAATCTTTCACCTCCTCTCCCAAATGGCTCAGGTTTACTTTACTTTTCACACAGCAACATGCTATAATCATTTCTTCAATTCTTTTCTTCTATTCAATTTCATTTTGATCATCTTCTCTGTTGATTTCATGAAAACAGAAAGTGGTGTTGAAGGTCCTGACCATGACTGATGAGAAGACAAAACAGAAAGCCATTGAAGCTGCTGCTGATATTCTTGGTAATCAATTTATCTATCACCCCTTTCCATTTCTTGCAATATCTTGAAATTCTTGAAATTTGTTAAACTGGCAAAAAAGTGATTATTTTTTGGAGAATTGATGAAAAGGCCAAAAGGGTTTCGTTTTTTCCTTTTCAAGTTTCAATTTTATAGTTTTATTTGAAGAATAGTTTGATTGATTTGAATCTGTGGTGGAAAATTGGAGAACAGGGGTGGATTCAATAGCAGTTGATCTGCAGAGCCAGAAACTGACAGTGATAGGAGAAATGGATGCAGTTGCAGTGGTGAAGAAGCTGAAGAAAGTTGGAAAAGTTGACATCTTGTCTGTTGGACCTGCAAAAGAAGAGAAGAAACCTGAGGAAAAGAAACCTGAAGAGAAGAAGCCTGAAGAGAAGAAACCTGAGGAGAAGAAGCCTGAAGAAAAAAATAAAGAGGAGAAGAAGCCTGAAGAAAAGAAGTAGTAGTAGCAAAATCCAGTTTCTCTGTTGAATGGAAGTGAAAAAACTCTTCTTTTTGTGGTTCTAACTTTATATGAATGAATAAGGCTTGATAATTTTACTTAGAAATGAATGAGCTTATTGTCAAGAAATCAACATGATTCTTAGCTATTCAAAAACATTTACGTGGTTTCATTCAGTGTCTGTTCTTGAAATTATTAGTTCTTGTGTTCTTTGATTTTAGTTCGGATGGTGAAATGGAATTCTTTTGAGGTTAATACTTGGGATTCAACTAAATCTTTTAAGCTATTGAAAATAGTATGTACATATAAGTTCGTTTTTACAATATTTGACTGTCATTTGGCTGAACATTTTAACTGTTATTTGATCGAACATCTTAAAAACAGATTGTGATATAATTTAAATGGTATTTTTTAATTAAAAATTTTATATATAAAATATTCAATAAAGCGACAGATTGTCACCTCAACAGTATATCAAAAACTACGTCATTTGTTACAGTGCAACATCCACTATACTCTCCTACTAGTTCCACCCCAATTTGGATGTATATGAAGAATTCTTAAAATTTGTCATAACTTGTTAGATTCTTTACTTTGAACAATGTGCTATGAGCCTATGACTCATGACATGTCATATTTGGCTGCGCGTTATTGTGCATGACTTGTAGTAATTGTTAGTATTATCATATGACGATGGCACACGTAATTCATCATGGTCCACTTTAACTTAAAACTAGTGTTAATAATATTGCTAATAAGAATATAAATATTCTTTTATTAACAAAATTATCTTTCTAATAAATATCGATGCTAATAATATTAATTAAACAATCATAGAATTTTCAGTAATAATGATATTTGTCTGTCTTCCTCTATCTCTTTGTATAATACAGTATCTACGACTACTAAGAGACTATTCAAGTGCCAACTTTTCTTTATTGAAATTTTAATTCTTTTTCCAACCAAGTTTCCTCATCCATTTTTCTAATTCTTAAAGGTCATATTCTAATGTCAAACTATTAAATTTTCTCAATTAGATTCCTCAAACAAACACATAATTCAAAGAAATATATTATGGAGGTTTGATTAATGAAAATGGTTGGTTCTTGATGCATAAGAATTTCTTTTAAAAATTAATATGACTTGTGTGTGCATGATCCATGATGTCACTCTAGCTAAACAACTGAACTGATACATCACATAGTAGTGTTATTGTTATGTTTAGGTGTCCACGTCGACATGCAATTTATTGTGTGTTTGCCAGCACCTCATCAGCACTTGCTGACTTGGATGTAGACTCACCGAGTCGTAAACTAAATGAGGGTACATAAGTATATTATGGTTCCGTTTGTTATACCGTTGGAGCCGTAATACCTCCACTTCACTCAAATTATATACCAATCAATTTTTATATTAGACGGATTGGTATAACGGCAAAATAAATGTTGCCTACACCAAAAGCAGGTTAAGCTACTTGCCAAACTCTTGGATTATTAGACTTGGGACTTAATTTCCAGTTAAATATCGATATCCTGGGCTTAATTAGATGGTTAGATTGAATGATTAGCATATGTTAATTTCTAGAATAGGGCCCGTCATATTTTGCTAGTCGAATTATAAAGTTTAGGTTGGCTACTGGCTAGTGCATGCATAGTGGTTATGGTTTTGAAATTCAAGGTGCCTGAAAATGATAATTATAAATATAATTTGTAGGTAAATTATAGGTGCAATACGGTGAAGTTTCGAGTATTAGGTATTTGTTGTGTAGTGTAAAATTTAACCTATATTAGTTCTTCAAGGTGTTCGTGGACTGAATTTAATATTCTTTAATTAATTATACGTATCATATAGTAGCTTGCTCAAACTTAATTATCACTTAAATAAAATGAATCGAACTCAACCTTACTTGTCGATGTGATTTTATTTCGAAAAATTAATTCGTTCAGTAATCAACTAGGTTGACTTCTGATTCGTTACAACTGGAATCAATTTCAATAGATAATATACTCTACCCGCTTAATAGTATTAGACTTGAGTTCACTGAAGTCCAGTGCCTTCTTTGCTTCTCGAGGATGTAATTAAAAGTATATTGTTGGAATAGCCATTTAATGAAAGAATTTTTCAACGTGTTTACAAGTAAGAAGCGGTATACAAATTAACATAAATAAAGATCCAATTCTATATATACAACTGTTAATGTAGCTCGTACATCTGTCCGACAAAAGTACCAACAACTTTAGATAAACACATCTTAACAATCTTTAATCACGTGCAAATTCACACCAACACCCGCTTTCCAGATTTAGAAAATGAGAAAAAGGACGAGAATGCATCATGCTGGTAAAATATGGTGGTACCTTTTAGTATTTCATTAAGATCTGGGCAACTTTTTAAATTAAAAAAAAGGACATAAAATGTTAAATAAATTACTCTGCAAAAGCGACGCATTATTGTTCCAATCACCGTCACTTCAGTCCCTCTCGAATTTCCCCAAAATCCATTATCATCGTGAACAGAATCAATTTGGTCGCTCAATTATTTTGCCAGTTGAGCTCATTCCATATCATTCAGCTTCTCTTCATCTTCAGGTATGATCATCAGATCTCTCAATCGGTGTTTGCTTTTCTGATTTCGAGTAATTTGATATATGAATTATGTTAGACAACGAAGCGCAGCTCAATTGTTAACACGGCTTACCGATTCATGCTCTAGCCGTTTCAAAGAAAAAGATATATGAATTCTGTTTTACTCGGTGTGGATTATGTTGATTTCGGTAATCATTGGATTAGAAAGTCTACTTCAGTGTTGAATTGTTGCTTACATGTATGTGTTTGAGCTGAATTACTGCAAGATCATCAGTTAATTAAACAGGTTTTTAGTTTGATTTTGATTGATGAAGTGGCAGAAAATTAGAGTGTTTCAATTCAATTAGATTAGATGATCTAATCTAGCTGATGTTATCGAGTGATTAAAATGAAGCATGATCATGTAATACTAGCTATTAAGTATCATTTGAAATTCGTATTACGTCCCATGACTAGTATTATCTATGTTTCGCTAAATTTGTTAACGGTTAATATTGCCTGAACGTGAACTCAACGTAGAGTTATGAATACTATGATGCCACATCTAATCCTGCTTCTCTGCTCGAAGGTCAGTGATCCAGGATGGCCTTGGTGACAACAGCTGAAGTTTGTGATGCAAATCCGCAGCTTATTGTGACCGGTGAGCTTCGTGTACTCCAGCCAGTTTTCCAGATATATGGTAGAAGGCAAGTCTTCTCTGGACCAGTTGTAACTCTGAAAGTATTTGAGGATAATGTTTTAGTACGTGAGTTTCTTGAGGAGAAGGGAAATGGAAGAGTTCTTGTTGTTGATGGAGGTGCGAGTATGAGATGTGCAATATTGGGTGGCAATCCTGTAGTTCAGGCCCAGAACAATGGGTGGGCTGGTATTGTAGTTAATGGATGTATTAGAGATGTTGATGAAATCAATGGGTGTGACATTGGTGTGAGAGCTTTGGCTTCACATCCAGTGAAAGCTAACAAGAAAGGGATCGGAGAGAAGCATGTTCCCGTGCATATTGCTGGCACCAGAATATGCGATGGGGAATGGCTTTATGCAGATACAGATGGCATTCTCGTTTCCAAAATGGAGTTGTCTGTCTGAGAGTATTCTTCATATATTGAGTTTAACAGCTTAAAAATCTGGCAAGTAAGGTGTTGTTTGTTGTTCTGTTGTTATTTGTTAGGGTCACTGCGATGCTATATTACCCAACTAATGTTTTCTACTCTTCAAACTTGCAACAAGTCTGTTGTTCTATTATCATTTTGGTAAGGACCTCGCGGAGGTACTGTTATACCGTCATTTTTACGGTAATCTATGCAGTTGTTGCTTACCTACATGATGCCTTTGGATTCCTTAACTGTTCCTTGGTGATTTGTCTTTGCCCATATATCATATGCTTTCTATATATTAGTATGATGCTATAATACTATCAATGTAGCCTGTATGGATACAATATTTCTATATACTTTCGTGGAAATGTTTTAGTGAAGTAAATGTTTACCTCAGCAAATGATTGACTACGTACATTTAGCATTCCGTTCTTTGCATGCCTATCTTTTGTCAATTTTCTTTTCTTCTTTGTTGTTTTCAAATAGAGACGATATCTATCTCATACTTGGGCATCACAGGAGAAGCATTCTCTTTATACCATTACGAATTCGGCGTATCTGTTGGCCAACCTGAACTTGGGGACTTCGGCCCACTAGGCCCTACCGAAAACAAGTAATGAAACGGCTTCGGAGGTGGCAGGATTTCGACTCCTCCCTCCAGCATCTTCACAACGGCACTCATGGGAGGCCTTGTATCAGGCAAATCTTGAACACGCCAAAGTGCCACCATAGCCATTTGCTGGGCCTTGGCTCTATACTCCTCAATGCCGCAGCCTTCTATCAATGCTCTCAACTCCCCCTTCTCATATTCCTCCCAAACTTTCTTCGGGAACCAATCCATACTGTCATCACCGCCACCCTGTTTAGTGTTCTTCCTCTCCCGGCTATCTCAAACAATAGAATCCCGAAACTGTAAAACATCACATTTGTAAGTTATTGGGAAGTTCTTCAACATAAACTCCGGGGCCAAGTACCCGGGCGTACCCCTATACCCAGTGACACTAACATGCGTATCATCTCTATTACAGAGCTTGGCCAATCCAAAATCCGCCACTTTAGGGGAGAAATCCATACCAAGAAGGATGTTGCCTGGCTTTATATCGTGGTGAATTATCCTCTGTTGGCACTCCTCGTGTAAGCATGCGATCCCTTTCGCTGTTCCAACTGCGATTTTGTGCAACTTCTCCCATGCCAGTTCTTTTCCATTGAGCAAGTGCATGTCAAGTGATCCATTTTCCATATACTCGTACACAAGCGTGCTCATGAACTTATCGTAGCAAAAGCTGTACATCGTGACAAGGTTTACATGACGAGTCCTCCCAATACATCCAACTTCAGCCATAAACTGCTCCTCAATGTTCCTGCCATCAAGATTAAACATTGCAATGCATAAGAATCCAAACTTACACCTAGAAATCTTAAATTTTAGATGACAATTAGATTCGACTTGTTACTTGTTTAGACCCCTGTGGAGTACTTTCACAGCAATCATCACTCCGTTCGGAAAATGTCCCTTGTAGACCTTTCCGAACCCTCTGGATCCCAATATGGTGGCATAGTTCTTAGTGAAGGAGCAAAGCTGCTGAGCTGTGAATTGAACTGGTTGATACCGAGATAACTCTATGAAAAACCTCTCCATTGTCAGGGCATCAACCTCCCGAACCTGGGCAGCTACGGTTGAGGACTTGAGGGTGGGGGTCGTCCGAGCACGACTGCAGCCAATTTTCTGGCACAGCAGCAGAACGTCACAACCCCAATCCCGACAATCACGCTCGCAACTGCAGCTGCATAATGAAAATTGGATTTGTGATATTTTCGCCCAAAATGTATCATACTATGTTCGTGAACGTACATTTGTTCTCGTGCAAATTTCGTAAATTCACTTACCAGTAGCTATTATTCTCCTACTGGAATCAGACATGCTAAACTATAAGATAGCTGCTGGCTGCTGCTGCTCACAATCAAGAATGGAACCACATCCACATTAGCATGTGACTAGGAAATCACAAGGTAATTAACAAACAAGAATGAAAAACTTACATAAGATGAAAGCCAATGATAAGTTACAATGCTAACCTTACCTGTTATCCTTATGGTTGAGAAGTGCTTTTTTCTTGATTTTTTTACTCCTCCCTCCCATCAAATTTCATACATTACGATTGACATTTAGTTTTATACGAAAATTTAAATAATAATAAAAAATAAAGAAGGTGAAAAAAAGTGTAATTTTAATGGTAAAATGTGTAATTTGTTTGTAAAGTTGAGATTGTTTATTATTTATTCGTGATGGGGTAATTTCGTATGAAGTTTAATGAGATAATTAAAAATGATAAATGTATGAAGTTTACTAGGGACGGTGGGGGTAAAATATTATGTGGCTGTTTTGATGTACATTTGAGTGGGCATTTGAATGAATTTTGGTGAAAATTGTATTTGAATGGACATTCGAACAGGGTATTTCAAATGTATTTTAGGTCAAATCACTGTTCATCGAGTTAAATGGGGTATTCAAATTCCCATCCAAACACCCCTATATTGTCTAATGATTTTATGTAGGAAATACAAATGATGAAGAATTGAAAACGTTGAATAGATTGATAATAACATGACCTTGTGAATATGGTGTGTACCCAAGAAGTCTTTGAACATTTTCATACAAATGTTTGTAGGCTAACTTTGGACTTTTGTATGAGGTGCATCATCCATTGACTCTGTAGTAGTATTTCAAAGTCTAGCCTTGTTTAATCATATATCATATGGCTCATAAATTATTTAACATTCGATCTAATACACCACTCTTTAGGAATATTGTGAAATCAATGTGTAATTTATAATATCGGGTGGTAGTGTATTAATACTATTAATAATAAAATAATTTAATTTTATATATTTTAAAAAAATTATAAAGTACTATGTGTTTAAGAAAGAGTTTGATAAAAAAAGGAGTATATTAGTCCAACAATGTGGTTATAAAGAAGTTGTATTGTGAAAATTTTAATTTTATAGAATTAAAATTGTTCATTTTGTTGGTACGTTATAAACGAAAAGATATAGAGAGTATCCAGTATGAAAATAATAAGGAATTTCAGACGGTCCAAAATGAGATGTTTCATGATCTTAATCACATGGAACACCTTCTGAGAAACAGGGTGGAGTTTTCTAAGAAGACCACTTTTGAAAGTACATTCAAATGTTAAATAACTCTCATTTCTTGAATTGAATTTCCACACTCCATTCACTTGTCGGATTTCATCAGCTGCTCCTCGTCTTGCTCAAGTATGCTTTTTTCTCAGATTTTCCATTTCTTCTCATATTGAATTTACTTGTTCTTGGCTAATTTTACAAGAGTAATCTATGCACATATTATGAGTGTCTGTGTATAATTTTCAAGAAGTGGGGAAATTGAAAAAAGAAGAGGATGGATTTCAATTTTCAAGAATTTGTGCCTTTTAGTTTTGCTGGATTTTTAAGACAGCAAGTATAATTTTAATTTGCCTTGGTTCAGATGGATTTCAGAGGAAAGTCAACAACTTTGTTAGTATAATGCACTGTTTTATAGGAATCAAGTGTTGGAGAGTTACTTAAAACGAATGAATAGATTTCACAATTCTGTACAAGTTCGACGTTTAGAGTTAGTTGAGATGGCATTCTATCATTAAGGGTGTTAGAGATCAGATCACTGTGGTTTAGGATACATATGGCCTACTTTCAGTTTTAGAATCAATTACTAAGAACAAGCTGAGAATTCGTTTTTGTCAGTGAGGTAGATTAATCCAATTGTCTGTCTATCAGTCTATGTACCCTGTTTACAAGCAATGTGCGTGTATGTGGAATGTTTTATTGTAAGAGGTTTTTGCTGCAGCTCATCTTGATTGAGCAAAAAAATGAGATTTCCCGGTTTCATGATATTTTAAAAATGAAACCAGACACGAATTTGTAGTGATAACAGACTTATAAGTAGGATGATATTGTTTCTAATGATCGGTGGTTCTTAACTTCTTAAGGTGGTCACTGATCAAAGATGGCCTTTGTGACCACAGCTGAAGTTTGTGATGCAAATGCGTCACTTATTGCAACCGGTGAGCTTCGTGTACTCCAGCCTGCTTTCCAGATATATGGTAGAAGACAAATCTTCTCTGGACCAGTTGTTACACTAAAAGTGTTCGAGGATAACTATCTGGTACGTGAATTTCTTGAGGAGAAGGGTAATGGGAGAGTTCTCGTTGTCGATGGGGGTGCGAGCCTGAGATGTGCGATACTGGGTGGCAACCCTGTGGTTCAAGCTCAGAACAATGGATGGGCTGGTATTGTAATCAACGGGTGTATTAGAGACGTAGATGAAATAAATGGTTGCGACATTGGTGTGAGAGCTCTGGCTTCAAATCCAGTGAAATCTAACAAGAAAGGGGTCGGAGAGAAGCATGTTCCTGTGCAAATTGCTGGCATCAGAATATGCGATGGGGAATGGCTTTATGCAGATACTGATGGGATTCTCGTTTCTAAAATGGAGCTGTCTGTTTGAGATGTACTGTATCTTTCGACTTAGCAGGTCAATATGTCTGTTAAGTAATGCGCTGCTGTATGTGTTTCATTGTTGTTATATTCCCAAGTTATGTATTCTACAATTGCAACCTACTTCAAACTTGAGAGTTCAGACAAGTATGAAGGTACTTTTACTCAGTGATTCATCAGTTATCTTCATGATATATACCCTTTTTTCGATTCTGTAAGAGTTCCAATGTGATTTGTGTTGGTAAGTTCTATAAATGCAAATGATTGAACATGTATCAGTGACTTGAATCTCCTGTAAAACAATAGGACCATAGTCCATAGGTATGAATTTCGCCTTCTTACGGAGGTTTGGTTCGATATCTTGAGTTTGTATGGTGTCTGGAGTAATTGAGTTGTTCCTGTCAAGAGCTATTCAGATAACTATAAGCGTGTGGAGCTGTGATGCTTATTTTATGGATCAGGTTCTTCTACGTTGTGAATTGGAGTTAACTTGGCTTGAAGTGAGGATATGTTGAGAACAGGATATGACATGAGAGTGTGGCCTGTGGGGCTGTGGTAGATGAACTACATTGAAGTAAATGTTAATGCTTCTGGAGATCTTTTCAAATATCAATGGTAGATGGAGTAGAATCCCGACACCCTACATGCGAGGGTGTGCAATGTTTATCTCCGTAAACGTTTTCTGCATGTCCAAATTTTAACTACTAAAAATGACTTGTCAAAAACACTGCCGCTCAATTGACTAGTTCGTACTCTTTATAATCGAAATACCATGAGTTCACTTAGTATGAAACAGTAAATTTGATATTGTAAAAGTGAAAATGTGATCATGTTGCCTAATTTGACATTATGTTCAAACCAAAAAAACAATGGCGTAACTTAACTGAATTGCAGTATAAATTATAATTAAACAGAACTGAACTGGATTTAATTAAAGTGTAATATAAATTATAGCTAGACAGAATTGAACTGAACTGAATGAAACTGAACTATGATTTTAAGTTGAAGAGAATATAATCTAATTCGAATAATTCATAATCGAGAGGTTATGAGTACGACTAACCTAAAATTATAAATGAGTATAAAATTATTCATCCGCACAACGTATAAAATCTGTATAAAACCCGATGAGGGCTAATAAAATTCTCGAATTGAGGTGGAAAATTCGGATAAGGATCAGTGAATCCACAAATGGTGAAGACGAAGGACACGAATGGGGTGTGGTAGCTGAAAAACGTGGCTGAGTGACAACCCAATTACTAGTCGTCACATGTCATACGTGACCCTTATTCAATTCCAAGAATATCTTCCATTTTCTTCATCCAACGGCCAAACAATGAAATCGAAAACAGCCTCATCTTTATATTGATGTCGATGTTGATACAGAAAAGCCAAGAAAACTCTAGTTTCACAAACAGGATAAGTAAAGACTGCACCTTTGAAACACACGCCTCGTCAAAATTGAGTAGAAAAAGAATGGCGATTGCAGTGAAGGCTTTGCCGATTTCTTTCGTTGCTCATGTTCTGGGTATTGTTGCTGCGATTTTGGTGATAGTTTGGAATGTCAGCTTCAGGGGTGGTTTTGCTTGGGAAGCTACTAACAAGAATCTCATCTTCAATGTAAGCAGTTTTCCTTTCTCTGTAACTAACTGTAGCATTTGTTTATATACTTTGTGGTCAAAATCGATCTCCAAAAGTCGAACGACGCGACTTATGGTGCAAAGGGAGTAGTTTGTAGTTAGCAAGTTTGTTTTGATACTGTTACTGATTTACTAGAATATAAGGCGTTATTGGAAATGCTTTGATGATCTTGCTGCTTGTGTTTTGATAGTGTGTATTATCTTTCTTTTGAAACGGCAAAGTGACTTGAGCCCAACTATTGGTTAGAGGAACCCCAACTATTGGTTGGAAGGGAAGTGACTTAACAACTAAGCTGCACTTCGTTGTTTGTATTATCAGTATGAAGCTACAGATGGTTATTTGGTGTTGTTGTTACACTTTGATGCCTGTGTGAAATGCATTCACTTCTTTAAAAGCATTTTGAATTTTTGATTGTCAATTCAAAAGTAGGCCTTTAGAAGTATACAGAGAAAGTTGTGTTTGAAGGAGTCATATTATGTTTGGTTCTTGAATGGTGACCGGCATATTCTGATACTCTGGATGGAGAATCACAAGTAAACTATAGAATTAGGCAATGGAGTCATCACCAGCTATGTAGTTCATACTTGTGTAATGTGAGATATGTGAACTCTTAGCTAGTCTTCTGCTTTGTGTTTCTGGTATACCGTATATAGCATTTGGAGGGTGTCTGTGGGAGCTTATTTAAGCTGTGAATGACACTTTTTTTTTTTGGCTTATAAGCCCATCTGTAGTATTTGTGGTTAGTTTATAACTTTCCGTGGCTTTTTCCCACAACACATAAGCGGAAACTAAATAAGCCCCTGTAGTATGTAAAGTAACTACACTTAAGAGACTTGAGTGCTTTACAAAGCCAGCACACAAACACCTTGTTAGAGTTGCTGAGTCTTTAAACCACGAGTTAATAGCTGATCCCAGTCAGTAAGATCTTGTAACTGAAGTTCCCAGGGTCAAAACAAGGGTCAGTGAAGTCTTTGTTATACCTCAATTTCATCTCGGACTTGAGAAACCCAATTGAGGGTCTCCTCTGTGAACACATGCCTACAAGATATGACTCTCCCCACTCTCAAGCCTTAGGCTGTGTTCTCTTCAACTGAGATTTACTGAACTAGACTGAACTGAACTGAAGTAAGGTATAAATTATAACTAAGCCGAGCTGAACTGAAAGGCACTGGACTGAACTGAATTGAATTGATTTTCAGTTGAAGAGAACACAGCCTTAGTTTGACAATCTGAGCTGACTTTCTTGATATGCTGCTCACAGGCTTAGCCTTTGGCTATACATGGCACTTTTTAATACACTTATTTTCCTGATGTTCAAGTTTTATTTACGTTGGCATGTAAGATATTACAAGATATGTACCCTGAAGCTTACATTTTTGTTTTCGTCTATTGACTCCAGGTTCACCCTGTTCTGATGCTTATTGGCTTGGTTATAATGGGAGGTGAAGGTAATCAAACTATTCTTAAAAATGCACTAACATTTTGTAAATCTGACATTTTAAAAAGAGTTTCGTTCATCTTTTTTCCCTTGTGCAGCCATCATGAGTTACAAATCGCTGCCACTGAAGAAACCAGAAAAGAAACTCGTACATCTCATTTTACATGCTATAGCTCTTATACTCGGGATAATTGGGATATACATGGCTTTCAAGAATCACAATGAAGCCGGTCTTGCCAATTTATACAGCTTACACTCCTGGATCGGGATTGGTGTTATATCACTCTATGGCATTCAGGTAATGCCCTTATGCAAAGAAGCATGTCTGCAGTTTGATGTATAGGCCTTTGCAGTTGCTTTCCTAAACTACCTATTACCTAAGGACTTTGATGTATGTAGTATGGGGTTTTAGTTTGTCGCACTAAAATGAAAACCAGGACCTGGTCGGGCTGATGACTTCTGCATTTCCTTCTTGAACCGCATGTGTAAATACGATTCTGATGAGTAATTGCAGTAGTTTTCGCAAACGCTTATTCTCAGCTTCTACTGCAAATAAGCAATGATCCATTAAAATAACCTGCTGCAATTCAATTGAAAATTAATTCCTTGGTTTACCATTCTAATTTATAATAACTTTTCACTACATGCAGTGGATTTACGGTTTTGTGACATTTTTCTACCCTGGCGGAACAACTGGATTAAGAAGGGAGTCACTTCCATGGCATGTACTTCTCGGCATCTTCATCTACATCTTAGCTGTTGGAAATGCTGCACTAGGATTCCTCGAAAAGCTCACATTCCTCGAAAGCTCTGGCATTGACAAATACGGAACAGAAGCCTTCATCGTGAACTTCACTGCCATAATCACAATCTTGTTTGGGGCATTCGTCATGTTAACAGTTATATCTCAAGGTCCTCCAGAAGATGATCATAGCTACTCCGCTATAGAATAAGTCGAGTCATGTGCAGTTGCAGGTGTTAATGGATTCTTTCGTACTTAATATCGATTTACGGTCTGATATACAGGTGATGGATAAGAACTTGCTGTGCCACTGGATGTATATTATCTTCAGCACTTGGATTTTATCAAATTGACGTGTAGGATCAAAGATAATGCATTTTTCTTAATAATCTAATTATATTAGAAGGTGCAATTATCCAAACAAAACGTTACCAGAGTTCGAACTTTGCATTTCCTGTATACAACCCAGCTCCTTAACACCAGATCACCTCATGACTCCCGGTTGAATAATGCATTAATATGCACATGGTATAATTAGTAGTTTTTCAAGGGGTTGATGGTCCAAATAACAATCTGAATATGTAATTGATAAATTGTTGTTTATTTCTTTATGACCATTAATAATAAGGCTCGAAGCCATGACCTGTATATTATGGGCCAAATTCTTGAGAGCTAGTAAAACTTAATAGCCCAAGTATTCAGTAGCAGTATGTATTTCCCAATCATGATTTTGGTGCAACAACTTCTGGAAATTCACAAATCATGATTTTGGTGTAACAACTTCTGGAAATTCACAATCTGAGCCAGAAAATATGCGAGAAGTATGCGTCAATCAATATTATTCCCTCCATCCTAGAGAACTTCATATATTAAGGTTGGGGCATAATTTTATGCAAAAATTTAAGTAATAACAAGAAATGAAGAGGGTGGAATAAAAGTGTGCTTTTAATGGTAAAATGTATAATTTATGTGTGAATTTGAAATTGTTTATTTGATAGCGGTGGGTAACTTCCTTTTTTCGTAATGTATGATGTTATGTGGAAGGGAGAAAAATGATAAATATATGAAGTTATTTGAGATGGAGGGAGTAGAGTATGTTATTTCGAGTTTGAGTTTTATAATTAGGGTAAGGTTCGGACCCATAAACTATATATCATTATACCTTAGTTAGTTTGTGAGAATTAGGGAGAATTAGGTTCAATTATAATTGAACGTGACTTTCCAAATAAATTCTTTTGTAATTAGACAAAGCATCATTATTATAATTTAGAACGTTGTGATACCAAAATTTGAAAGTCATGTGAAGATATAAAATACTAAAAGTGGAAGGTTGAATGATACCAAAGGTAAAAGAGAAAGTTCTCATTCTTAGAGGGGGCAAAAGTGTAAAATAATAAAGCTAGAGGGCTAAAAGGCAAATATATTGTTTCTGAAGGCGATGTATAACCACCATAAAGAATTTAGCCATTATGATAAGATTAAGATAAACTCTGAGATGCCTTAGAGCTCAAGTGTACACTTGCAGATATTTAAGAAATTGACATTTTTGGATTCTTCTTTGTTTTGTGTAATTAACTATGACTATATGTATTTTTAACGACTCAATTCTACTTAAATTACAAATTAATTTTAAGTGTAAATCCATTTAAATTGTACAATGAAACTTTATTTTTTAAATTTTACTATTTAATTTAATTGTATATCTCACCATTATCTCTTAAAATTAATTTGCAGTTTAAGTTTAAAGTTTATTGATCATAACAAGTTAAAATCGGGTAACTTATTTGGAAATGAGAGAGTATATATCGCCTAATAAATCCTCTTTTGTACTGATTCATGACAACTAAGTTGCGTGTTTACCGGTATGATCTGCTGTATAGTATGGTTGCCAATTAGATAATTAAAGCTAATCATCATCATCAACAACAATAATGATTTGCTTACATTTATACTCCATTCATTGTTTTTTCCTTTAATAATTAAGATGACGTCCAAGTGAATACTATTGAATCTTCATAGATTTGTGGGTAATTTGAGGTGTTTATTGTTTATGCTGGTTTTCGATAAACAACAACATTGATGATGCATAATCTTGATCATGCATGCCTCACACATAACATCATAATTCCACTCTAATTCGCCCATATAATTAGTAAATTCCACACCGTCGAATAATAGTTTAATATAAATCACAAATTCAATTTGCGGGGTTCAAACTTGTAACCAAGAGGATAGTGTATATTCCTCAATTTTAACCGATTAAATTGCTATTTTCAGGTGATGATATTATCAAGATGAGTTTATGTTTATTGGAGATTCCTATTGTTAGCAAAACTTGTTTTAAGGTAGCTTAATTATCTTGCAGTGGTCCTTGTTGAATAGGTTGTCATGGGGCTGTCAAAAGCCAAAACACAACTCACATCAGTTGGCATTTGATTTGGTCTCTAATGAATAATGACGTTGAACAAAAGATTCCATTACGGAATCTTCTTTCATGTCCTTCCCAACTCACTTTCAATTCATCCTTCACATTACTCTTTTATTTTATTTTTATTTAAAAATTTAAAAGGTTACTCAAACCTCGAGTAATTAATTGGAGATGAAGCGTCTTACCAACTAAGTTGCATTTCGTTGTCATCTTCACATTACTTTCTAAGAAACATAAAGAAAAAGTATCCGTTTGCAATTTCTAATTTGGTAGCAATTTCTAATTTGGTGTAAACTGCAAAAGAAATTCAGTTATTGACAAATTGCACAACTCAACTCTCGAAAATCAACACGAATTTTTGTAACTCTTGCAAGTGCAAGGAATTATTCATCGAAATTCTGTATAGTCGATTTATGTGTAGGTCACTTGTACGTGTTACATTTTGAGTTTAATTTGCGTATAAGAGAGAAAGTGGTTTTGAATAATTTCAATTATTGAGTACCTTATAGTGCAAGTCAATAATTTTAATTTCTAATGTTTGAAGTTTTGATGTCCTAAGTTGACACCATGTAGTTTTCTTATTCCTTAAAGAATAGAATAAAAACTGAGTCCAATTCTACAGCAGATATAAGTTGTCTATGTGGTACGTTCATTATTTTCTCCGCCAGTTCGGGTTTCATATTTTCAACAAAACCAAAGCATAATACAAAATACATTCCGAATACCGCGCGTTTCTCGAGAGACCAAATCAACAATTTCTCATGTTTGGTTTTAACTCCATCAATCTTCATTACCCTCCACCAATTTTGCTGCATATCAGGAAAGCCACAAATTAACATACATTCAGTTTTTCATAGAGGTACTATATATTAGAGTGGAACAAACAAATTAAACATACAAACAAGCAAAAGGGATTAACATATATTTCAAATACAAATCAAACAAACAAGGTCCAAGAAACCCACAAGAAATCATATATATGGGTTTAAGGACTTTGTTTGTTGCAATGCTGATTGTAGCAGCTGCATGCATGCCAACATATGGGGAACGGAAATATCTCGACGTTCAGACACTCTCCAGTACTCTGCGGAATATATCTCCTGTGCCGCAAAGGGACTACAGCAGGCTGAGGACCTGCCTTCCCAAGGATCGCTGTCGAGGTGGTGCTGCAGGCGGCCGCAAGACCATGTTGCATAAGGAACCTCTTATTGATTAATTCTATCAAGAATTAAAAGTGCATGCATGCCTAAGAATTAATATTTGTATGAATCATATTTGTTAACTTGTTTGTTTTATCAATAATAAAATATTATTTTTGTATATTTGAAATTTTGATAATTAGTTAGGTATAATTAGTTAATACTAAATCGAAAGTCCCCAAATTCACGCCAAATCTCTATTTCAATCTAATAACATAAATTAAAAGAACTACGAAATGAACTAAGTGCTTGGATGAATAGGTGGTTGTTTGAAATAGAATTGTAGTTAAATCCGTTTGAATAGTAAAGAATTGACGAATAGTGACTACATTGTAGTTGAGTTTTAAGATTGGTATAAGGTATAGAATGTAATTGTAAAGGATATTGTATGTTGAAAATTGAGTGATAATTGAATTGTTATTGAATTTAATGAGAATTGAGTTGTAATTAAATTTAAAAATAAATAAATAAATATCCAATTTAAATTGTATGTCAAATACAAATCAAACTCATCTCAATTATAATTAAATTGTAATTCTTAACTAAAACAAGCACTAGATCATCCCAAGTGCATGATTGAACAAGATGATAATTCTACTTGATGAAATTTCATCTTTTCTAAAATTTTAAATTTAATAAATTTTTAATCATTTATATTAATATTTCAGTATTATTCCATGTCGAGAAGATTATAAAGGTGATTGATAACACTTAAAACCCATGCATAAATGATCAGGGTGCACAAATCTCAGAATTTGTCAACTTCCTGAGGAGATTAAGATTTAAGATTAGTTGATATATTACTATTATTTTAAAGAAATTAAACAATAGCCAAGCTCAATGTCGAGAGAGAAATAAACCGTCACCTAACAATTCTACCTACCCTGTAACGGCCAACCCACTTTTTTCAAAATTATTGGCAGACATTCCTAGACTCTCTCACCATCCAAAATCTTAAAATTTGGTATAAGGATTCGAATTTAAAGGGTGATGGTACACAAATTAAATTTAAAAGATGATTATGAGTGGCATACAAATCGAATGTTATATTATGTAAAAATTAAATTTTAAAATGTAGAATACACTGTTTAGAATATAATTTAAAACAATAAAATGAGCAATGACCGGAGAAAATTGCTTACAAAAATTAAAATTTTCCATCAATTTATCAATGAGTCGATTATTAAGTGTGTTTTAACTATTTTCTATCATGTATCGGTCGTAATAAGGAAATGATGGTATAAAAGAAAAAACAAAGCAGCCAATGGCATTAAACCAAATGCAAATCCACCAATTTGTACTACTAATAATTACTCCACCAAGAACAATAATTTATAAAAGTTAGGAATGCAATAATGTTCTCCATACCTTTATTTTTGAAAAAAAGATACAGTTTTTTTTCTTGAAAAAAAAAGCAAAAATATCTAAGCATGGTATTGCCAACTCATGCATTGGCCCAACAAGGCAGAGTCATTGTCCATCATAAATCAGCCAGCTTTCTCATATCTTCTTCTCCATTCACTACTGTTTAATTCCAAGAGACAGATAGACACTTACCTTCCATCTCTTCTCTCTCAATATCTCCTTGTTTTCTTGTCGAAACCAGTCGAAAATAGCCAAGTTCTCTCAAGTGATGGCAGAGGAAGAAGCCAAGAAGGTTGAGCCAGAGGTGCCTGCAGCAGCTTGTGAGGAGACTCCCAAGGTGGAAGAGCCACCGGTGGAAGAGTGCTCGAAAGACGTGGCGGAGGAGAAAGCCGTTGTTCCGGTTGAAGAAGAGTGTAAAGCTCTTGCTATTGTTGAAAGTAATTTGCTTCTCTCACTCTCTTATATGGTGTTAGTATGTGGTTAATTTATACGGAATTCATCTCATCTGAAAGATCGAATATTTTGATCTTATTAGTTCATATAGGAGAAATTGTTTTCGTTCTTCTCGATGCATGTTTGCGACCGGATTTTAGTTTTTACAGCTTATTATGTCCTGTTTTGCCCTGTTTCTTGGTAACTTTTGTACTGCTAGATTAAGTAAAGATTCTGCTTCCTTTAATACTTTGCAATAATAAATTTGAAATTCTTCCAAACAGAACAAATTATGTTCTGTTTTCCCCTGTTTCCTGTTTTTTTCCTTCTTTTTGTCTGTACGTGTATGGTAAAAATGGAAAGATAATCATAAATTTGCTGCCCTTTTGGTTAGAATTTTCTTTGTAGTACATATTTTAAAAGGTTTTTTGGGTTAATCAGGAGGTAAAAATGTCATCTTTTTTTACCTGTTTTGAACTTGAATAGGTTTGATTGAGTTGCAGTTTGAGTTTTAAAATCTTGCATAAAGGAAAAGGTGGATGTGTATTATTCTTCTATTCTAACTTTAGCTGAGAAAAGCATTTTGCTTTGATGTAAAATCATAGTCTGAATTGATACTCTCTCAGTGGATATCTTCTTTTTGTGCTTTCATGTATGTTTGACCATTGATTCAAATTACCAGATTTCATGTATGTTAATCTAATATGTTGTATGTATTGCAATAGAACCAGCAGAAGTTGTTGAGGAGAAAAAATCAGAAGGCTCTATTGACAGAGGTAAATTGATCAAGACTTGATGTTCTGTTTCTGTCTTCTTGTTCTGTTCTTTCGAGATAAACCAATTTAAAAATGTTTGTTTCTTCGATGTTCGGTAGATGCTACTCTTGCCAGAGTTGCAACAGAGAAGAGGACTTCTTTGATCAAGGCATGGGAAGAAAGTGAGAAGTGTAAAGCTGAAAACAAGTAAGCAGCTATTTCTTGTTCCTAGTTTCTCTTTCTGAACATGTGTGTTATAGAGTTCTTTTTCTCGACATGATATCAATGTTCATCGCTTGGTGCAATTCGTTTACAGGGCTGAGAAGAAACTATCTGCTGTCGGAGCTTGGGAGAACAGCAAGAAGGCGAGTCTAGAAGCCGAGCTCAAGAAGATTGAGGTAACATATACAGATGTTAATTAATGACTTAAATTCATGATTATTTTTCTTGGAAAGAAATAAGGAATTACAAGTATTACAATATAACAGGAGGATTTGGAGAAAAAGAAAGCACAATACGTAGAGAAAATGAAGAACAAGGTTGCTCTAGTCCACAAGCAAGCGGAGGAAAAAAGAGCGATGATTGAAGCCAAACGCGGGGAAGATCTTCTCAAAGCAGAAGAAACAGCCGCGAAATGCCGGGCCACTGGCACTGCTCCAAAGAAATTACTTAGCTTTTTCTGAAGCTGATGTTGTTTGAAAGTGAACTTCTATTTGTACATTTTATGACATTTATGATGTATTATTGTGTGATTATTTGGTGTAGAATTATTGGTTGTTCTTTATCATGTGTTCATATTGATGATTGATGAATTTGTTAGAGATACATGTCAGGGCAAAACTAATTTGCTTCCTTTGTAAGGATTTTTTTTCAGATTTTCATGTAATGAAAGAATGGTTGGAGTTATTTACTAGAATTTGCAAATAAGGCTACATGGTTTTTAAAGAAACAGATGCTGCTGACAGAGCTTATATAAGCTATACCCGACCAAACTTAACCGGAAAACATTTAAAAGAATTCACACAGTTTTAGGTACGAGGAAAATATTAACAGACACCATTACTAATGTATGGATTTCTTTGAACAGGACATTCACCTACCAAAAGCAGCTTCTTCCCCATGGCACCAGCCATTACATGATCTTTAAGGTCATCGAAAAGATGTCGTTCATAGAATGTAATCTAGATTCCAAATGCATGATTCATATCACTTTCGCAGTTTCCACTAGCTAAGTTAGCTCAACTAACCTTTAAAATAAGAACATAGATCGTCAACAGAATCTTCAAAGAATCCCATATTATCATCAACGCCGACAGGGTGATCTAGTAGTAGCTTCATCATTGCATCCGGTGAAGAGTCGTCCAACACCAATGTATGTGATAAATCCAAATAGGCCTCCACGTCTTCAACTTCCTTCTTGCAGCTCAAAATTCCCACTTTCCTATCAGCAGAATCAACTTTGGTTAATGATGATGTTTGTGATGGCGTAGTGCAGTGAGATGAAGCTTTGTTCAGTTTAATTTTGCTCATGTCTTGAAATGATTCTCCAACTTCAGAATTCCACAGGCGTATGTAGTAATCGCCATTTTCTTGTTTGCAGCTTTGTGGTGTGTGAGGCTCGAAGGTTGGCAATGGAGCCATGTAGGAAGATAAGGGGGTGTCAGATCTCGTATCAACTGAGTTGGAAGAACATGGCTGGTCCAGACCTGCTTTGTACCGCTTCCTCAAATGAGAGTTCCAGAAATTCTTGATATCGTTATCAGTTCTTCCAGGTAGATTGGATGCTATAGCAGCCCATCTGAGAGAAAAGTAAAAATTACTATGGTAAACATTATACACGTTTGTAAGAACGATTGAAATGACACAAGGAATTAAAATGTCATATATGGGTTTGGTATCAGCAACAGTTAAATGGGAGTTGAAATGAATCATATGATTACTTGTTCCCAAGTGTGCTGTGGAGATGAATGATGGTGTTCTCTTCAGCAGGACTAAAGGGACCACGTCTTATGTCAGGCCTGAGATAGTTTATCCAGCGCAGTCGACAGCTCTTTCCACACCGGACAAGGCCTGCAAGAGTCACATAACAACAAATGGTCCCTTTAGATTCATATCCAATGGTATCTTCTAAAGATAGCAAAGAACTTTCCAATAAATTCAAATTGTGCCCACTCAGTACAGCCTCCAGAAAATACAATGTTGAAGAATAGCAATAAATTTAACTGCAATTAAAGGAAGATAGAACAAGAGGACCACTATATCTATGATCACAAAAATTTATCATGTTCTATATGCGATGCTTCGTGATAACAGAGTACAGAAACAGCTAGTGAACAATTTAAATTGCTGACAACTGTCATATAACAGTTGATTACTGGAAATGCAAGAGAGTAGATGAGGAACATATCGTGAAATACGCAGTAAGTATCTATCAACTTTGCTAACTCAGATCTTACTGCATGAGCATTACAACTCACAATGTTACTCGAAAACCAATGTGTTGCTTAACAATCCTGCTCAGTAGTTACTCCGTATTAATGCACAATATGAATCACAGAACAAGAGTAACATCAGGAGATATATTGATATACCAAATAAGTTAACCACAGCATAAAAACGCCTTTCAGGAAAATTAGATCGTATCTAAAACATCAGCAGTCTCATGTAAATGAAATAGACTACACCATGTGTTTAAAGAACGTGTATTTTGCAAAACAGCCAAGGCACGCAGGCCTTTACTTCGAAACACTTTCATCTGTCATCTGAGTTCAAGCATCTACATGTGAACAGAATTTGACAAATTCACTTAAGTGGATAGAACTATAGAAGAAATGCATGATTCTTGTAACATCAGATAAGATCCAAGTAACAGAACAAAGAAAGACTAACTAAAGAATTATACTACTTCTCCATGTTTATATGTACAGTAAAGAAAACTCAGCTACTGAGTGTGTGTTTATCTATCTTCTGCTACCATCCACACCTAAGAGCCAAAGAGCATTCTGATTTAACAAAGTGAAACTTGCTTGTAACAATAAAGAAAATGGCAACTCTCCAAGAAGTCAAGAACCCAAAGCAACTAAGCATGAAAAGGCCTAAAAGGAAGCAAGGTTCAAGCCATCCACTTAGAACAGCTTGACAAAACAATGTGAAACATTTAGAAACAAGATACTATTAAAATAATAATAAAGAAACATTACTGAACCTGCAAGTTCAGGAACACTTCTCCAATTCCCTATCCCATTCTCTGTAATGAAATCAACAAGAATCTTATCTTCTTCAGCACTCCAAGTCCCTCTTCTCACTCCTTCCTTGTCACAGCATGGAGCTCTTCCTTTCCTATCTCTCTTTTGCCCCATTTTTCAGGCAAAACCCACAAAATGAAACTGCATAAAAACACTTCAAACCTCACAACAAACTTCCAAGAAAATAAACTCACATCTTCAAATAGCCCTAGTAGTAAAAACTACTTCATGTTTGTTTGAAAAGAAGATAAATTAAAGAGATGCATCAATATGATGTTGATATGATATGATATGAATGTATATGATAGATTTGACAAGGCATGAAGAAGCAGAAGAAGAATCTTTGGACTATAAATGCATTTGGATTATATTCATCACTTTGTCTTCCTATCACAGACATCCAAGCAGAAAAGCAAAACCCCTTTCTTTAATTTTGTACTCTCTAGCTATTTAATTACCACTCTTTTTCTCTGTGTATTGACATTCCCACATTTCTCTATGTGATCCTTCAAACCATACTGTAACTATACAAAAGTAACAAAACAAAACACAATTTTACCAGTTTCAGAAAGAAAATTTCCACCTTTGACTACTAGACCACTCAAAATCTTCTTCTTAACAAAAACCCATGAAAGAAGAACCAGAAACCACATTTCTTTATTTGATGATTTGATCATTTAAACATTACTTTAACCATAAAAAAACAAAAGAAACACAATTTTACCAGTTTCAGAAATAAAGTTTCCACCTTTGACTAGCAGACCACCTTATAACTTCTTCTTAACTAAACCCCATGAAAGAAAAGCCAGAAAAGGTACACAGGCCTATACAGCTTTTTCTGAAATTCAAGTAAGTATTGTATTTTCAGTACTAAATACGAATACATGCATACATGGTGGTATAACAGAGACAAGATTATGTACTAGTGTGTAGAAGAGGAGCTGAAAAGAGAGCAGAAATGGAGATTACCAGAGAGAAAAGAAGACTAGTGAAGGAAAAAATGGAGCTTCTTGTCAGTAGGTTTATGCTGTAGCATTAATCATGTCTTTTTTGTTCTTCCGTTTTGGCTGATTTCATGCCTTGGTTTTGTGTTCCTATTTTCACGCTTACACCAGAAGACAAAAGATTGTTTTCCTTTCTTTTTAAACTTGTTGTGAACCCGCGACCGATATCATCTAGAACTTTATAAAATCAAAAATTATTCGATTCACCAAATTCTGTTTAAGTCTTCAGGCGGTAAATTATCTGATTCATATAGAGTAAATGGGTTAAGATTTAAAATTTAAATTATATATAATTAGTACAAATTATATTAAAAATACGTATACATTACAATACTAGTGTAGAATACTCTACCCATCCTGTATAAATTCATGCTAAAATGTGTCTTCGTCATGACCATAAATATATTACTTGAAAATTTACGTAGAGTTTAGTTTCAGATTTTTATTGAGAAAATTTAATTTTAATTGAATTTTTGTACTGCTTTTATACATAAAATTGCAACTGAAATTAAATTTACTCAAATTCAATTTTGAACCAAACACTAGTATTGTTTATCATGAGTTTCATTTGATCCCTGACTTCTTGTAGAGTACTCATCGAATTGAAACTTGAGAGCCCAACAAAAATGATAATAAGCTGCACACCTGGTAATTATTATTCCCAATTACTCCATTAGTCTTCCTTTAAAGTTATACTTTAAATATGAATAGTGAAAATTGAAAATAGTGACTTAATTGGTAAAAATTTCAATTGTACGATCATTAAAACTTATAAATAGTGTTAACAAAATTCTTAGTTGAATGTTTAAAAGTCCATCAGTATAAATTAATCTTCAATTGAGTCAAATTCATTATAATTATTTTATAAATCGATAGAAGAATGTATTAAATTGAATTCTGTAATAAAATAATTTTGAATATGAAAAATTAAAATTTATCGAATTCGGAATGTATAGTGTACAAGCAGTCCCTCGTGCCCCGTGCAGAATTGAAAAGGCCGACTTCATATTTTATGTACCACGTGAGCCATTCCGTGGACGAAATAGTTGGCCACAAAATGTTAAATTGATAGATAATTTGCAATTTGCCGTAAAAATAGTAAATAAGTAACTTTCGGATAAAGATTTTATTTAATAAAATTAGTTAAAAATTTAACAGATAATTAAAATTTTAACTAGTAGTTGATTAGGTTTATTCAACATGTTAACTTAATTAACGTATTAAATCAACTAAATTTTTACTAGTTTATAAAAAAATTAAAGTTCACGTAACGAGTCAACGCAACCCAATCTTCTTTTGGGCCTGGCTGGTGTTATTAAATCACTATCTGAATGACTGAATTGATGGGCTTAATTAGTAAGTGAACTTATATCCTAATATAAATGATCAAAGAATCCTAATTAATCTTATATTTGGTTGAGTAAATTTCATTTTAATAGAACGGAGTTTTAATTGTTCCGTTCCAATGGTTATGCCAAAAAAGCGTATCGTGGAAAATAGTTGCAGGTGACAGCTTTACATGCGAACATTGGTGTTACTGCTTCGGGGCAGGAGAGTTGGTGAATGGGGTTCTTTACTGGTTGAATGATCACACATTTCCTCACCGGGGGTTGAATGATCAAACATTCCAGGAACGCAGATACCTCGTTTATTTTGATCTTAATAACGAGGTTCCTGGAATTCTTGAGCTGCCAGAAGGTGGCTGTGAGTCTCGGCATATGAAGATATATGGAGATCAAGAGCACCTTTTTCTGACTTGGGATCACGGGATTTACATGGATGTCTGGATTTTGAAGTCCGATATGCGTTGGGAAGAACTGGCTACTGTTCCTTATGATCGTATGCCCCATCCCTTGGAGTTGGCAAGTCCTTGGTTTGTATCCATAACTCCCAAGGGTGAGATTCTGTTGCTCGCACAATCGGTGTCAAACTTAACTTTCGTGGTTTATGATCCCAAAACTAATTCTGTTACAGATTCTGTTAAGAGCAACTCGAGAAACAGTGGAGCTGAAGCATATGTGTTCAGAACCCCTGTCTACATCCAAAGCTTAGTATCACCTAGTGTTGCGGCTTGATAATTTAACTTTCATCCCAACTGCCTTACTTTTCAATTTTCATTATCATTTTGTGTAATTTTGAAGTTTCGCTTCCTATTTATTTGAATGGACTAACAAGCTACATTATTGATCTTTTCCCTACATCCATAAACTGTGAGGCCGTCTTCGTTTTGATTAATTTGTCTTCACTTTTTGATCGATGAGACTACTATGTATCGATTTATTTCAGAATGTTATGCAGATTTTTCTCTATGCATTATGTTCGGACTGCAATCATAATGTGTGCAAATAATCCATTTTCATTCTGTGGTGCATTATGTTCTCCCGGCCTACGATCATAATGTTCTAAGAGTACCTGTCACCGTTTGAGGAACTTAACGTCTTGTTAAACAGAAGAAATGATAGGTATAATAATTTGCATTATTGTCTATGCTGATTTTGTGCTGTGCATATTCTACTGCAATATTTATCATTGTTGAATCGGTGACCTGTCAAGTTGATACTTCATTCCAAAGTGTCATGTGTAAGCAGATGTTGTCTTTATTGATCTTGCATCAAATCGCCAGTGTAGTTAAAATGATCCCTCTGCGAGTTTGACAATTTCTAAGTTATCGATCCCATAGGCTGATAACAATTTCAGTCGGAGGCAGACTGAGGATTTTGAGTTCAGAGACACGCCATAACTTATCATGTAAAGAACTCACTTGAATCTTGTGCATCTGTTGTTGAGTGGATTAATGGGGTTACGAGGAACTCTCCTCCCTTGACCGGGTTTGCAATATCTAGGCCTTCGGGTGGACATTATTATTACTCAGTGCTCTTGGTGCTTTAGATTCAACGCGGTAAGCAGGCCTGCAACTGATGATAGAACCTGTGCAAGAATGAGCATGATGGCCACAAACATGAACGATATAGCTTGAATTTTCATCTAGTGGAAAAGAATAACTTGGATAAAGATTTGTAAGAACAGGATTACAGGAGAAAATAGGTTGTAGATATCAGCTATCTGCAGTATTGTAGTTATATACAGCACGGATTAGCAGCGTTGAGAATAAAAACAGGTAGAGTTTATTTAAGAAACCAGAAAACCCAAGTACAAAGAACTTTCAGGCCTAATAATTGCATCTTACTCAAAATTAAGAGTTAAGACATACAGATTTACATACTATACATGGTTTCTGTGTAGCACAGGTTTGTGCAGAATCTCCTGAGATGGCCCGTGCAGAAAATCCAACCGACATATTAAGGACGGTGGTGATCAATAATGAACGATACAAAAGATTAAAACTATCTAGTCCACCAAGCATCTAAGCACACTTCGGGATTGCTGAAAGTTTGGTATATGAATCAGTTAAGTCAAATGCAAAAAAAGGGAGCCTATCAGACAGCTGCAAGACCACCCCGGCTAGCCGTAGCTAACCAAGAACGATCCTCTACTACACCGAGTGACTCATAGGGCCAAACGGAGCTGTTAATCACGCTCTGGTCGAGCAGCCATAGTTCATCCACTAGGCTTGGTTTTCTGTCTCCTTAGAAATCAAGGATGCAGAGGTACGATCCTATAGAACAGATCCTGTTCAAGTAAGGTCGTGACATGTACTCTCGCTTCGATTGTCATATACTGCTTCTATTTTGTGCTATCTACAGATGTGGGATATTTCTGCTTTTCTTTTCTCTTCGCATGGGCTATTTGGGCCTTTACTGGACCATCTTAAACCCACTATATGACTAGCTTGCAGTAGCATTCTCTTATGTTAAGTCGTATGTAGTATGATGAATAATGACACTTGACATAAGGAAAAAAAGAACCAACAGATGAAAAATGGACTTTAATACTTAAAACCCCTATATTTTCATGAAAGTTTAAAGAAGTTGAAATTTGGTTCCTGAATCAGTTGTGCAGACGATTTAGCCCTGAAGGAACAAGGCGTCGTGTAACAGCATTCAACTTCTTGTGTTCGTATTCATTCGAATAGTTAAGAACTCTAAAGAAGTTCTTCAAAAAGGAGCTGAAGTTGGTTCTGATTCTTAATCTGTTCATAATCTACACTTTCTGCAGTACTTTTAATGATGTGCCTGCATCTGCATCTTCCAACGAATCCTAGTGGAATGATAAAAAAAATCTGGAAAGCTGGCAATATTCCCATACGTATATCTACTGAGACGTATATGAGTAAATCTTTGATTTAGAAGTAAAGTCATAGTCGAATCCGGATGAGCTCTGATCAAGAGTCAGATGCAAGTAGAACCGAGAAAAAAAAGGTCATAACTTTAGTTAGCTTGCTCTCTCATGCTACAGAGGCAATACTGATTCTTGGTTGTGCTTATTCTACTGCAATATTTATCATTGCTGACACTATCAAGTTGATATTTGATTCCTGGAAGTGTCAAGTGTAAGATGTTATCTTTAATGATCTTGCATCCCCAGTGTAGAGATCACACAGGCTGATAAGGAGTTTGAGCCTGGGGGCATACTGAAGATTTGAAGTTCGGAGAAGCCAAATAGTATAGGATTGTTTCGAAAGTTGGGGACAGAATATTCAATTATCGAAAATGTTTTTCATACAAGTTATATAACTAACAAAGCATCCTGATTAAAATCTAAAAGGGAACTCACCAAAATCAGTTGTTACACCACATCAAAATAGAACAAACACGAATTCTAGTTAAAAGCAATAGTAATATCCTAATTTGAAGCCGACGTCTTCTCATGAGTTGTACTCTGAAGTTGAATCTATGTCCTGCCAAATTAACCAAAATGAAGGATGCTGCTACTCATATTGCACACCATGAAATCGCAAGCGGATCTACTGATGGATCATGTTGAACTGAACTCTTGAAAGCTGTTGTGGGATTGTAGATATAACTGGTCCATATCTCTGTCATACATCAATCAAGAAATATTTGAGAATTGTGTCAACTCCACTAGGAGCGTGCTTATATTTACAAATGCAGTGAAAAAAAAAAATAACAGGACAAGAATATCTGCAACATCACTTAAAGTTGAAGGATACTACATATAAAGGGTGGGCAACTTTTGTTTATACCTGAACATTGTCATACAATTCAAATAGTGGAACAGCAAGCAGCTTCAGATTCTTCGGCACAGCAAAAAATTCTCGTTCACTGAGGTGAACAAGGAACAACTTCTTGCATTCCTGCATTTTTCGAATATTAGCATCAGCCATTAATAAAAAGCCTGAACACATATTCCAGTAGTATGCAGATCCGGAGAATATGTGACATTCAAATACATACCTTAGGCTTGGTTATATGAGGAGGGCAGTAAGGATACATGGTGGTTTCAAAATTCGGTCTCCACCACATTGCCACACACTCACCAATCTGCCCAACAGTTCCAATACATCAGAAGTATGTATCTCAAAAGCTAAAATTTGACATATTCATAAATGCAACTGTTGATGAGCAAGAAATCCTCATGCACGAGTATTTAATACACGACTGAGCAACCAATTTCCACAAACCATACCTGCCAATTTGGCTCCATAGAAGGCTGATTTGCAGCAAGTTTGCTTGAGAGCTTCCTTTTCAGGCCCTCGATTTCTGAGAAGGAGAGAACAAGATTAGATGAAAATATTTTATTCTGGTCTTTTGGTTCCATCAACATTATGAAATTAAATGTTCAGATAAGAGTAAAGACCAAAATTAATGGAGAAAGGATCACACCATTCTCTCCTGGCTTCAATCTACCACCGGGAAGTTTGCAGAAAGTATTTCCAATTTGCAATAGAAGAATATGTGGATGGTTGTGCTCTTGCACCTGTCAAGCCATTAAGTTTGCAGTGTAATTAGAACAATGTTAAAGATCATCGAGTGGCTAGATGTACAGACTAGTCGAACAAACATAACATAAAAAAATCAAACACTAAGCTAGTTGATAAAAACATGCAATTCTGTGTGTTCATATGGTATAGTAACCTAACAAACACCAGATAGTGAATAATTGTCATGATCGGGCAGCCTTTTCATATATGATTGCAGTCATTAGACCCTCATTTCCCATTTCATTTCAACAAAGTTCTGCATAGTTCGTAAGCCTTAGGCATAACAAGCGTAAACTGTACAACCTTCACTATAAAGCCGATGCAATAATTGCCAATCGAAAAACTGAAAATTTTGTCAGATATAATAAGTAGTTCCAGTAAACTTTAAGCACAGGCCCCATAAACCCGAACAACTTAGTAAGCTCCAGACACGTATCGATTATACTACTATAACAGTTTTGTATACTTCAACATCGACCCCTCTCTACCAAACTCAAAACAATCCACAAATTATGCAGCTTCCCCACTGCATCCATGTCGATTATCGTTTTCAATTCTTAAAAATGCTCTGAAAATTACTACATCAACTATCAATTAAAAAAAACGAAGCTTTTTACGCATAAACCAGGAACTAGTAAACACAGACATCCCCACCAATACACAACCAAAACCACTCTCCACAAAAAAAAACACAAACAATCAGCAATTCAATTAAATTCAATTCAACAAATCGAGCAAAACCCATACCAGCAAAATCCCCTCAACGCTTGTCCTCATGCCTTCCTTCATATAACTGCATCAGCAAAAAAACCTAAACTTTACAACCAAAATGAAAGAAGAAAACCCTAGATTCGCAAATTATTTTTTTAACCTAGGGTTCAACTAACTACTGACAAAATCAAACCAATAAAATGCTAATTCCAATTGTGAAGAAGATGTAAAAGAATAGAAACGCACTTGACTTTCATCCTCGCAAGGCGATCGGCAACGGAGGTATCTTTCTCCATCTTGGGCTCTTTGGTCCCGAAAGTGTAGCTGGCCAGAGGATACGTGTTAACTATCGACGAGTTCACCATTTTCTTCTGTAAAATTGATGTTTTCTGCTTCTGATTATATTCTTCTTCTTCTTTCTCTGTTTGATTTTGTGAGCTTTTTCCGTTGAGCTGAATATTTACTGACGAGTAGAAACGACGAACGGGAGAGGAGAATGCTCTAGTGCGGCAAGGCTTACACGATTTAACTATATTGAGCGGTTTATTTATTTCCTTTTTAAGTTCTTTTCGATAATTTATTCTCCTCCAAAAATTATGATTGGTCTCGTGATTTATGCATTCGTGTGGTATTGTAAGTTTGCAAAACACATCCGAACATGACCATCCTGTGGTATGGACATTCATTTAGCATTGTACACATACATACTGCATCGTAAATTTATAGAATTACGAACATTTTTGTATTGTAAATGTTATCTAGCATTATAACTTAGAAGCATCCAAAAATGTGAAAGTACCGGAATTACGAGTAAATAAAACTACATGTGTCGTGCGTAAAAATTGGGACTTTGGGAGTTCGAAAATGGAAATTTGGGATTGGGACAGTTATTTCACATCTCAATCCCATCGAAAATAAAGTTGGAATTTTTCGGGATTGGACTTCGAAATTCGGGCGGAATTTCGGAATACCAAATAAGTCTAATGCATATTCATCATTCATTTTAAATATTGAGTTGTTTTCTATTATTCTTAAACGAATATCGACAACATAAGATATTTGTTTCGAACTTCAAACACAATCATACATATAATTTCACAATAAACCAATAAAAAAATTTTAATATTAAATTTACTTCAAAAGTAATGAACATCCATGACTGATATAAAAATTATACGCAAATAAGTAATTTCAATCTAAAAAATATTGTACTATTAAAATAAATTAAATGCTTAAGTTTTAATTTATAATGATTTCACTATTTTATATACATGTATATATTTTATATAAATATAAATAAAATTTTATTTAGGATTTAAAATATCAATTGGAATTTAAAATCAATCACAATCCCATTTTGAAATTTAATATGAAAATTTAAAATTTATTCTAAACGAAAACGGTATTTTTGAGATTGAAATTTTCGGGATAAAATTATTCGAAATTGAAAATTTTACAATGTGCCGTTCAAATGCCCACACTAGTTTTATTCTTACACGTCCAGTATTCTAACCATTTGATACGTATTTGAAAAAAACTTAGAATCCGAACGGTCTGAGTTCCAGAACAGTCATTCGAAAGTCGAAACACACAACAAAACCGAGATTCGACAAACGATTTCTGAATGTTGCTACAAATGTGACTCTTCTCTTCTCCACCTTCGCGCCAAACCCCATAAAAACCTCGCCACCGCACAACCACCGTGAAACCGCCATGGGTAAGCAGAAACAGCTCGTAATTTCCCGATTCTTCGCTCCAAAACAACCCAATCAATCACCACCACCCACCCCACCTCCCAAAATCACCACCACCGCTTCTTTCTCCTCCGCCAAACGCCTCCGCAATTCCCAATTCTCTCCCAACAAACGTCCCAAGACCACAGAATCTCCCAAATCCAACCCTACTCTCCACCAGAAATTCCTCAGCAAGCTCCTCGAACCTTCCTCCGAGCTTCTAGAGCCTTCCACACACCCTTCCACTTCCAATTCCAAGCCCAAGTTCACACCTTTAGAGCAGCAAGTGGTGGAACTCAAAGAAAAGTACCCGGATGTTTTGTTGATGATCGAGGTTGGTTACAAGTTTCGATTTTTTGGCAAAGATGCTGAAAATGCTGCTAGGGTATTGGGGATTTATGCTCACATGGATCGTAGCTTTTTGACAGCTAGTATTCCGACTGTGAGGTTGCATTTCCATGTTAGGAGGCTAGTGAGTGAGGGTTATAAGGTTGGTGTGGTGAAACAGACGGAGACTGCGGCAATTAAGGCTCACGGGGAGAATAGGGTAGGCCCGTTTACGAGGGGTTTGTCGGCGTTGTATACGAAGGCGACGTTGGAGGCGGGGGAGGATTTGGGGGGTGCCGGGGAGGAGACGTGTGGGGAGTGTAGTAGCTATTTGTTTTGTGTTGTGGAGAAGGGTGATGAGAGTGGAGTGGATGTGAGGATTGGGGCTGTAGGAGTGGAGGTTTCGACGGGGGATGTGATGTATGCGGAGTTTGAGGATGGTGTGATGAGGAGTGGGTTGGAGGCTATGGTTTTGAATTTGGGGCCTAAAGAGATGGTTCTTGGGGACCCGTTGTCGAAACAGACTCAAAAGGTTGTTTGAATGTTTGGCCATGTGAGAAAAGTATTACTAATTTGTAATTATTGATATCAAAATGAAATGGATGGAAAAATTAGGCTTTAGGTGACTATGTGCTCCATGATTTTGACATGGTAGCTAATCCTTACTAAATATGTCTGTTTACCACTATAGCTTGTTATTCAATTGCTTGTTCGTATGATTTCTTGCATTATGTTCTTTTGCTGGGAACACTGAACCTTTCCCATCCTATTGTAGCTGCTATTAGCATATGCTGGACCAGCCTCAAATGTTCGAGTTGAGCATGCTTCACAAGACTCCTTTTGTGATGGCGGTGCCTTAGCTGAAGTTATGTCAGTGTATGAGAAATTGACTGAAAGTAGCTTACCAAACGGCAAGCAAGAGAACTTAACGGTGACAGAAACCCAAAGCAGTAATCACTTGGCAGTTGAGGTGTGAATATGTTTTCTATGAAGTATTTTATTAAGGAAATAAATCCCTTCACAATGTGCACGTGATGTCATTAGAATATGCATGCAGTATTCTGTCTTTTATGTTCAAGTGAAAAAGCTAATCAATCTCCTATCCGTTCTTACCCTCCTTGTTAAGGGAATCATGGCAATGCCCGACTTGGCTATTCGGGCATTAGCTTTGTCAATTCGGCATCTGAAACAATTTGGTTTAGAAAAAATTTTATGCTTGGGAGCTTCATTTAGACCTTTCTCCAGCAGCATGGAGATGACCCTTTCAGCCAATGCATTGCAACAACTAGAGGTTGGTAAACTTAAACAGTTGATGTATATGTAACTGTATATCAAGCTGATACATTCTGTCTCTGACCTCTTCTGTCACACATAGGTGCTGAGTAATAATTCTGATAGCTCGGAGGGTGGCTCCTTATTGCAATGCATGAATCATACAGTTACAATATGTGGTTCAAGGCTTTTTAGACACTGGGTAAAATGTATTTATATGCTATCAGTGTTGTTGTTTTGTACATCCCTCTGCTACCTGTTATACTAGTGTGTTGGCTGTTTTTTCATGCAGGTGACTCGTCCTTTATTAGACAGAAATATGATAAATGCACGATTAGATGCTGTTTCTGAAATTTTGGAGTCCATGGGAACTCCCAAAGCTTCTCAGAATTCCAGTTTCCCTGAAGGAAAATCTGGAAGTCCTGAGATTCACCATATCATATCATCGGTTCTGATCACATTGGCAAAGTCACCTGATGTCCAACGTGGGATCACAAGAATTTTTCATGGAACCTCAACAGCGTCTGAGGTGACTAATTAAATTTGTGCTGGATGACCTTATATGTTTGAATAACACTTTCTACCTTCTCTGTGAATGCTTATATAAATTTAGCTTATGTAGCACCTTATAATGATCTTTGCTGTAATTCTAATTCAACCACTGTGTCATTGTGTCTATTATGGTGCTCAAATGAGACTGAGTCGGCATTCTAATTTGAGCTGGTGGTCTATTGTTGTTGAATTGCATTTAGCTACATTTATATTGGATATGCTCTTTTAATTCCAAAACTAGGTAGTGATAGATGTTGTCAGTTTCTCGCAGTTAAGTTGGTCTTCTGTCACCAATTATAGTAATTGCAGTCCCATTTAAAGCTATTTCTGTGTCATTCTAGTTACATGAATATCGATGACAACCTTCTGTTGCATCATGGTGTAGTTTATCTCAGTCATTCAAGCTATCTTAGTTGCCGGGAAGCAGCTTCGGCAACTTCATGTTGAAGTAGATGGTGAAAACAATTTCCAAGAAGTGAGAATTGTGCACTCGGTTCTGCTTAGAAAAATGATATTGACAGCTTCATCTTCCAGTGTTATCAATACTGCAGTGAGACTTTTGTCTGCACTGAACAAAGAAGCAGCTGATCAACGAGATCTCCTTAATCTTTTTGTTGTTGCTGATGGAAGATTCCCAGAGGTTCAGTTGATTGTCTCATTGTTGTGCTCGACCGATTTTTTTAAATATTTTATTTCCACCTCTTCAGAATTAGATATTCATTGTTTTGTTAAGCTGCGGTAATGCAGGTAGCTGCTGCCAGGACCAAAGCTGGCATTGCAGAGGAACAGCTGAATCAATTGATTGGACTATATCGCAAACAGCTGCGGATGAGCAGACTTGAATTTATGAGTGTCTCTGGAATATCCCATTTGATAGAGGTACTCCAGTGATATATAACTTTAGTACTTGCATTATAATCCTTATAACATGCACTATCCATTGTCCTCCATTGTTTTGGTCTCCGTGTATAAGCTGCATTTCAAAAGGATATCGCGTAAAAAGTTTATTCATGTCACTTAAGATTCTCTAGATTTGAGAATTGTGACTTGTGCAAATTACCATTTGGTGTTGGTCTTAAATAATGTAGTGCTCGTTTTTGGTCTTCAAATCAGTCAAAGCAGTTGAGTTTATATCCCCAGTTTCCCATGACCTATTGTTTGCCAGACAACTGTTATGAATCAGTATTGTCTGCAATTAAGTAACCTGGTAATTTCCTTTTAATATTGATGTCTATATAGTTCAGTAGTTCTATTATTTTGCATTCTGATAAACATTTACTTTTTTTGTAGCTGCCTCTGGATGTCACAGTACCTTCGAGCTGGGTCAAAGTCAATAGCACAAAAAAAGCAGTACGTTATCACCCGCCTGAAGTCCTAAGCGCTTTAGACCAGCTAACTCTGGCAAAGGAGGAGCTTTCTGTTGCATGCCGTACCACATGGCGTAGTTTCTTGAAGACATTTGGTGGATATTATTCTGAGTTTCAAGCTGCTGTCCAAGCATTAGCTGTGTTGGATTGCCTGTATTCTCTTGCCATGCTTTCAAGGACAAAGGTTATTTATTTTATGGTACTACAGACCCATGAGCCATTTTAAAATGGCCAGCCTTTTGAAATAGCTTGTTCTGATAACTTTTTCTGCTCAATGGCTGCAGAACTATGTGCGGCCCATTTTTATCGGTGATCATGAACCTGTACAAATCCAGATTTCTTCTGGTCGGCATCCTGTATGGCCCTTTCTCCTGCCTCACCATTTTCATTTCTTTCTACTTTATTTGTTAAACTTAGCTGGCCATGATCTTGAATTGGATCAGGTTATGGAGAACATATTACAGGATAGTTTTGTCCCAAATGACACAAATTTGCATGAAAATGGTGAGTACTGTCAGATTGTTACTGGACCCAACATGGGTGGGAAGAGCTGCTATATTCGCCAAGTTGCTCTTATAAGTCTCATGGCTCAGGTAAATTCCATTTCAGTCTTTTATAAGAACTTTTGTTCCTTTAAATTTAAAGAAGAAAAGGGCGCTTAGTTTGTTTTTATATTTGCTCATTTTGTGGCCCATTAGTTTGTTCTCTTGTCCCTCTTTTGCATAGACTATGATTGTATATAATGCCAAACATCTGTGAATCTGTTGCTTCTAGGTTGGTTCATATGTGCCAGCATCATCTGCAAAACTGCATGTGTTGGATGGCATTTACACACGAATGGGAGCTTCTGACAGTATTCAGCTGGGAAGAAGTACCTTCTTAGAAGAATTAAGTGAGGCATCTCATATTCTCCAGCATTGCTCACCCCATTCCTTGGTTATAATTGATGAACTCGGCCGAGGCACCAGTACTCATGATGGCGTTGCAATCGCTTATGCTACATTGCATTATCTGCTAGAGCACAAAAGATGTATGACACTCTTTGTTACCCATTACCCAGAAATAGTTAACATCAGAAACGAATTCCCAGGCTCTATAGGAGCATACCATGTGTCATATTTGACACCACAGAAGAAGAAAGATATCGACTTGGATTTAGATCAACATATGGATACTGTGAACCACGAAGATGTAATATACCTTTACAAACTTGTTCCTGGTGTATCAGAGAGAAGCTTTGGGTTTAAAGTTGCTCAGCTTGCACAAGTAAGCTCTGTTCTTCTTTTAACATTTTATCTAAACATCTCTTAGTTTGTAAGGTTCTATGAGTGAAACAATATAACCGATTTAGTGATTTTGCCTACTGTCTTGTCTTTCTGACCAATTTTGGCATTTGGCCACACCTTTGTTTTATCACTTTATGCTTTACTCATGATTGCATATTATTGCAGTTACCTTCATCGTGTATTGCACGTGCCATATCAATGGCAGCAAGACTGGAAATGAAAATATCTAGAAAAAGAAATGAGAAAGGCAAGCTGCTAGTTAAAAGTTTGAGAGAATCAGTGCATGGTAATAATCCAGAAGATTTTGAGATGGATCCCTGTGTACCTCCGTCCGGCATGCAAGTAGCACGAGTTGAGAACTTGGAAGAACTCGAGACTAATTACAGGGATTTGTTTAATACCATAAAGGCCGCATCCATAGAAGAAGATGCTTCGAAGAGGTCCCATTTCTTGAATCATGCTAAAGGCCTTGCTTGCAAATTATTAAACAGGTAACAATCTCTTTCCACACTAATTGGGCTATAAAGATCGAACTGGGAATCTGTTCATTCCTTGTTTTTGCTTTATTTGTCGAGTTGAAAGCTATATCCTCGTTAGGATTTAAATCACTCGTGCTCCTGAGGTATTAGAACTGACTCAGTTATGGTTGCACCATTCTTTTTGCAACACTTTCAATCGATTCACAGGTAATAGAGACAGAATGGTGAAAGCAGACTTGTACAGTTAATAGGCCACTTCATACAGAATGCCAATGCACACAATCTCAATTCAACGTCTCTCCGGATATCGATCTTTAGCAGATGCAGTTCCAAATTATCGATAACAATGTATGTACTTCACCAGAAAGAAAGAATACGCAAGATGAATTAGATCGAAAACTAAGCAGTATATTTGCAAATTCTGAATTATGTACCACAATGTCGGATAACAAGAGTAAACTATCAAACCAGGTACCTCACAGTTAACAGACAAGAAACTAACATCTATCAAGATGGACTCAACTCATCAGCAGCATCAAAAGCCCTGGAATTTCCATGAATCACAAACTTCTCAGACGAAAAAACATCCCGGTCAATATCGGTGGCAGGCATTGGACTGAAAATAGTTCGTTGCTGAGGTTCATCCATGTTTTTGTATGTACATACACCGAGTACAATATTGAACTGGATAAGAATACCGGTAGAATTAGTGCATCTTGTTCTTTTGTTTCCCACAGAGGCTCAAGACAGAAACTATTTATCGATTAATTTTGGAATTTGATCTTGTTATTGGCTAGTAAAAAATATTGTTTGTGGCTTTACGCTGTTGCAGCTAGACAATTGTTTGAACAATTAAGTGAGAGCGAGACAAATATGTACATTAAACATGGTGAAATATCATATAACCCAGAAGAAGGATTTGAAGTCTGAACTAATAAAACAGCAACTGAATAATACAACTCATTTCTTATTCTGCCAACATGGAAACCAGTCATTGTTCCAGAAACGGAAATTTCCCAGAATGTCATAATTGATTACAGAGTGCAACTTGGTTCTTGTAATTGCATTGCAAGGATATAATCACATATTAGTATTCCTTGTTGCCAAAATTCTTGCACCAGATCTGTGAAGGAATTGGGTGTATGGGATGATGGGGACGTTGCTGCAGAATAAATACCAAGGTTAGAAATTCCAAAAAATAAGTAAATCATGTACTATACAGGGGATAGAAAAAATAGAATCACAAGACAGGAGTAATCTGATTTCACAAGAGAATATAGTGGATACTAGTGAGCGTATTTTAGTACCATCAGATAAGAGCATATTCATTACAAATTACAAGAACACATTGTATCACCCTGACCAAATAATTAAATGGCTTTCTTCGCATTTCCCACGTAGTTGTGGACCTTGTGGTAGGCCAATATGCCAGGATGGTGCAGGCAGGTACCGCTACCCATATTTAAATGCATTGTGTGTACAAGAGGGAGTTCTAAACTTGACTGGGGTTCAACACAGTTGCACCCATGCACAGGAACAAAACCTAATAACTATTACTAACTCAGTGGCAAATTCCATCCCAATTCCTACAATAAGCAGGCTACCCTCAGCTCCAGTATATAAAGGTAGAAAGGGGAAGGTCAGGCTCAGGGAGGGTTGCCTCCAGTTTCGTAACTCAATCTTTTGACTTCTTTTCTAGAAAATCATTATTGTGTGTATAATCACAAGGAGAGAAAGCAAAACATATACGAAATCAAATACTCTTCCATACTTGCAAAGATAAGGAACTACGTCTTCTCCAGGTCTAAACTGTTTATATTAAACTTATTTCCACTTCCTTATTATGACTATTAAGATAACAAATCCCAAGGTCGACTGCCAAGATAGATATGTATGGTCTATCATGTCTGTATAATCAAGGAAGCAACTACCGATGCAGCATTCTAGGCTCATTCATCACTTCGGAATACTTAACCAAGCCGCCGAAACAAAATACAGCATGGCTAAGGACACAACATTATAGTATCTATCTATATATAATTATATACTCACCTTTCTGTTTCTCACCACACCACTATCCTATTGCCCAGATCAGGTTAAAATCTTTAACAAGACAGATGAACGTAACAACCTACATGAAATCAAATGTTCTTCCAAATTTACAAAAATCAGGAACCACATAATCTTACCTTTTTCTCATATTCGATTATAATCGTTCCCCTTCTGATGATTATTTCGATCTCAACAATCACAGTCTTTAATACTCAACTAAGCAGCTAAAAGTCTGAAACATTACACCGCTCAACTACGAATGCAACACTCTAGTAAATCTCTCTACTTCTTTCCCTTTCTCATCATTATATTAATCAACAAGGCTTAATGTCTCAATTGACAAAATGCTCGATCGAACAGATAAAAATTACATTCCACAATTACCACAACTATGCAACACTCTAGTAACCATACCACAATCCAATTAATGCAAACGCACATAAAGCCCCAGTTTACTAGCTCAATCATTATCCACCAAACATCATTAAAAAAAAAATCAGCAAACCGAAAAATAATTCAGATCGACACTAGTTGGAGCTAGGAGATGAAAAAACAGACCTCGAGCTCGGCCGATTTTATGGCAATAGGGATACAGACCAGGAAGATGCCAAACATGGCGATGGCCGTGTTGCGCCTCCAATGCTTCGGCCGGCAATTTGGCCCACCGGTCAAACTCCACACCTTATTCCTGAAATCTCCGGCATCTACGCCATGGTGATGATCTCCTCCTCCGCCCATTTCCGTCGTCTTCTTCGTCGAGATGGTACTGCAAATCGAATCGATCAAAAAAGTAAAGAGATGTGTGAAACTGGAAATTGTCTGATTTTGATGAAAGACTGTAACTGGATTCGGGTTATTTATTTGGGCTCAACTCTTGGTGGGTCTTTGACTTTAATGGGCCTATAGGTCCGTATAATTAAGGGAAATTGTGGGGGGCCATAAGTGGCTTGGTCTGGCCCAATAAACGTTATTCTAATGATTGCTCATAGAAACTCTTATGGAAGTTAAAAAGGTTCCCGGGAATTCTACATAAAAAGATTCAGCCGCATAATTAATGTACAATTTTCAACTATACAAAAATTCATAATATTTATATTTACCACACAATTAATATACAATACTGTGAAACTCTCCCAAAAATTTAGATTTTCATAAATTTTTTACTCTTGGAATTCAATAATACGAAATATAAAGTCTCTAGTGGTATTGTACGTGATTAACTTATTTAGAGATTGAAATTATATTCTTAATCAAAATTTATTGTGTGTTATTAACATCCTTAATTTTTCATATATAAATTCACTTTGTTAACATACAATATTATAAAGGTTGTTATTAACATAATTTAGATGACATATTAAGAGATTGTCAACTAGGAGACGTGGTCCACACTTAATAATTATTTTCATCCCAAAAGAGACAGAATTTAGAAAGTATCGAGAGTCTTACACAAAAGAATTCAGCCGCACAATTAATATACAATGCATAATTTATAAGTAGATAAAATTCTATAAATTACACACAAAGTCGCACAATAAGTATACATTATTGCAGACTATCATAAAAACTTTAAACTTTTACAAGTTTTTATACATTTCAAAATAAACGAGGAAAGGAGAGCCCATTATGAAATCATCTGTCAAAATTGAATTTGAAATCACAAAATGCGGATCTTACTTGATTTCAAATTAGACTACACATAATTTAATACTAGACACATCATCTAGTCAGATGTACTTTTTATTCCCGTTTTCATTTCCCACCAATTTCTTCAAAATAATATTAACGTTATTAAATATTTTTATTGAAGACTAGTAGTGTTAGTCATATTGTAATTGAATTTGCCATGTTAAAATCTTAAATTTAGAGCAACTTTTTTATCATTGGCATTTTCAATAATCTGCAATTAAAAGTCAGATGGTTATTGTATTTTTCGTGTTAAAGAAAATATACAATCAACAATCATTTAAATTATACAAATTTAACACATTTAAGCTCTAAGAGGTTTAATTAATTTTTTTTCGTTTCAATTTGACCTATGTCAAAGCACACTCAAACTCACCAACCGAGTCTTAAAGAAACAACCTCAAAGTCTAAAAAAACCACATCGTTCCACTCCCCGTGAACTGGCGGTTTGCCTGACATAACTAGTCCGGTTTCAAAAGTATTCCATAAACACCTCGACCGAAATTGACACTATCATACTTTACGCATACCAACCGGTTCAACCGATAACCCAGCCGGGTTTCAAAAAGTAACATATAAGAATCCTGAAAATTCTCAAACCGTCCGTATTTAACGTGAACTTCCGGTTTGACCGACAGATCCAGCCGGGTTCCAAAGGCAATATATTCCTGAAAAGTGAAAGACAATCATGAATACAGGAATGTCCAAACCAAAATGCAAAAGAAACGCCTTGGTAATAAAAGAAGAAGCGAATTGAAAATATTAAAGACTTGAATAAATTTCAGATCCTAGAATCTGATTCTTTCTTCTTATCTCAGTTATTACTATTTTCCAGTTCCGTCATTTCCAGTGCTATCATTTTATATTCAGCTCACCAACACAACCGAGAAGCAAGAAAATGGCAGTTCTTTGTTGATTTACTTACCGCATGTTCGTTTCTGGTAAGTTTTCGGTAGAAAATGAAAAGAGATCTGGATTCTGAAACGAGTTCTCAAATGTTTCCGTTTTTTTTAAATTGAAAATGGTTTCAATGTTCACTAGTTAAATTCATAGTTTTCAGCTTGCAAGTTGCTTCAATTGAATGGTTTGAGGTGAATTGATAGAGGTGTGATGGTTTTCGGTTTTTGAATTGTTTCAATTGCATGTTTGTGAGTTGAATTCGTGTGGCTATGGTGGTTTTTGTTTTGTGAATTGTTTCAATTGAATGTTACGAGGTGAATTGAGGTGATTTTCGGTTTTTGCTGCATTTCTTATGTGAAGATCTGCCCCTTTTCCGGTTTCTATCAGATTAGATCTCATGAAATTTGCTAAGTGTGAGGTGTGGTTATACGAATGCTTGTTTTCTGTTGTAATTGATGCTGCTGCTGAGTTCGTGTTCGTTCGAAATGTTTGGTTATTTCATTTAGTCTCGGTTGCATTCTTAACGCCTAGGATTGGATTGTGTATGGTAAACATTGTTCTTCTGTCTGTGTATCCTGCTTGAATACCTAGATTTGAGCTGAAGTTGTCTTTTTTTTCAATAAATACCTCACTATTCTAGTCCGAGAACAAAATGTTCTTCGGTGTTGTATTTGATCACTTTTCAAACCTCACAAGGTTGAATATTGACAACCATGAGAATGTTACAGTATACAAACCTTTTAAATGTACTTTCGTATTATGTGGAAACTAATGTTTCGAGTCTTGTAAATGTTCTTCCATTTGTACGGAATGTATTGTTGCATATATTCTAGTTTGTACGGATACTATAAAGTATTAAAGTCAATGACGTCGTTTTCATAAAACCTTGGCTTCCTTTGTAGGTGCAGAACTGTCTTGATTATCGGAGTATTTTAAATAAATACTGCAAAATGGATGACTTGTGCTCTGTTTTGAAAAGATGGGAGGACCTGGATATTGATGTATTGGTCAAGATTTTCCAGAATCTGAACATTCTCGAGCTGATAAGTGGCGTTGCCCATGTTTGTAGCACGTGGAGGTTGGCAGCATGTGACCCTTTGCTGTGGAAAACACTTGATCTTTCTATGCTGAGGTCAAACTTTATCAAGATACCATTGGAGCCATATGTGTACGTAGATGGACGGTCTGACAAACAACTTACTAGCGTTTTGAAGATCTCTCTGAATCTGAGCTGCCGAAATGTGACAACTCTGATTTTCCATTACAGTCTGTATGTGAGTGATGATCAATTGACATATGCAGCCGAAAGGTACGTCCTGGCACCCTTATTTCCTTATTTGGTTTGATACTGGGAGATTATGAGAACTATTTTTCTTGAATGTTGTTTGTATCTGTCTTGGAGCTCTTGCAAACTGCTTGGAATATTGCTTACAATGGTGTCCACCCTGACATCAAATTATCAACTTCCTTATTTACAAATATCCAATCGTTGCATCATCTTTACATTGTATGCGTAGAATAAAGTGTAATTGCTCAAGTCTTGTCTCAATTGATTGAGTATGGTGACCTTTTTTCTCTCTCTGTAATTTCCCCATATATACAAGGACTTGGTCTGTTAACAAGTATTGAAATAGTCCCATATTTTCACTTTAAACAGAACACCACCTGGAAACTTAGGGGCCTTAGGACTAGAGCTACATTTAGCACAGAATGTGTTGATGCATTTCTCTGCGAGAAGTTTATGAATTGCTAATCCACTTATCTTAACTCAAAGTTGTATAAGCACGAAGATGACAGAAAATTTGTGTGGATTGCAGGTGTCCTCTTCTGAAGCGTCTTGTCATGCCTGCCCCAAACAGAATAAAGAAGACAGGGATGTGCCAAGCTGTTCGCACGTGGGTAGATCTCGAGTCACTCACACTGCCGGGGTTCCCTCAATATCTCATGGAGGAAGTTGCCCAAAACTGCAAAAATTTCTCCGAACTGAAGATCACAGGCGCCTGCGACATTTCCTTTGCGTCCCTGCTAGTTTTCTTTCTACCAAACCTAAAAGTGCTGAGCCTTCGGTGCTCTATGGTGTTCAGGGACGCTCTGCTTGTGATCTTGGATGGTGTGCCAGGGCTCGAAGTGCTAAACATCTCCCATTGCATCCTAGTCGAAGCCTGTCAACCTCATGGTAACAAAAAAGTTCTCAAGGAAATTGATCCAACTATTCTAGAAAAGGCTAGCAGGCTGAAGACGTTTAAAACGTGCATGGACGATTCATGCATCATGTGCAAACGTGCCAGGGATGACGAAGGCCTGATGAGGTGGTACAAGTACGAGGAAGATCTTTGGAAAGAAGATGAAGTTGCATCTCTGGCTCTCTGAACTCAAATATCGTTGCGACTTATAGGTAAAATGCATGAGGAGGCAAACCGAATAAGACTTGTATTGTACATACAGATGGTCCGGAGAAACCATCTGCTTCAAGTTGGCTTAATAATGTACATATATTGTGCTTGCTGATATTTGTCTGGAGATACAATAAGGGAAGTTCGGCTAGCTGTCTTCGAGCATTTGCAGGTGCAGCTGTTTCTTGTTTTTCAAGTGTGTTGTTGGACAGTAAATGTTGTGGATAATCTATGTTTTAGACTGTACTTTGTTGTGTTTGACTTGTATTGTACTCTGTAATCTTATAATGTTACTGTTGTTTTATACTGGTATTTTCTTTTTCGTACCATGAAGATTTCACTCTTAACTGGTGTGGTCTGCGATGCATTTGATCTGCTCGGACTGTTATGTGTATACGGTAGTGAAAATGGTTTTTGCTGGTTCGTTCTTAACTGGTGTGGGTTGTGATAGAATCTACTCTGCTGGTTGTGTGTATAACTTATATACCGTTTATCGTCCATCGTATTTTTCAAGTCGGGCTTCTTGGAAAATAATGCCAAGATTATTGTCCTGGTTTTAGCCATGAATATTGTCCTCGTGAGGCTCATGCGCAAACTGTCAGAAGCTAGAACAAAGAGGAGGCACCGGTACAGCTCTGGAAGAAGAATCTATGAACAATAATGGGTGTTATTTATCCAGTCACAAAAAATGGAAAATGAAAAATCACATTTTTAGCCATTTTACCGACAACGGCAATTCAGCTAAATTTGATATTTTATGACCATATAAGGGGCTGATTGGAGTAGCATTTAAATGCCCGTTTGGATGCTACTTGGGAATTTTATGTTTGTTATGGCATTTAAATGTCAAAGATCGAAATGTTTTTACACTAGTAATATTTTTCTCTACCTATATAACAAACTTATAATACCCTATCAAATTATAAATATATACTAAACACAATTTTAACAATCCCACTACAATTCCGATCATTATTTAAACATTTAAATTGAAACATTTAAGTCGCATGTCAATTAGCTCCTAAATCTTTCCACAAGCCAACTGAAGTGGTTAAAGCAATTCTTAACGATTATGTAGATTAAGAATACAGTAAAAAGTACTATTTATGAAACAGTCTAAAGTGGTCGAGTATCAAAAATCCAATTTTTATATGATTTCTCTTCAAGATTCCCTTTTTTGTGTCCTAATCAGTCTCCAAGGCAATGTGTATGTTCAATAAAATACCAAATTTTATAAAGAAGTAGCAAAGCAAGCTTTCTATGTACTTAGTACTACTAAAAGAGAAAAAAGGATTAAAAATGAATATGGGAAAGTTTAAATTTTTATGAGAATTTTATAATATTATATATTAATTATGTAGTTTAGTGTGTAAATTGTAAATTTTATCTATTTATAAATTATATATTATATACATATTATACGGTTAAATTTTTTTTATAAAATTATTATAACTTTACAGTTTTTAGAAAGAGAAAAGATTAAATTTTGTGGAAAAACCCATGGACTATTACAAATTGGAGTTGGACTAGAAGACTTAAGAAAAACAAATCAAAATCCACACACACACACAAATACAAGAGACAAACCTCACTGAGAGTCTCATCACCTCAATTTCTCCTCCCAATTCTCCATCTACTCCACAAAATCATGGCTCTTGAACTATGGGAAACCTTGAAAGAATCAATCACAGTCTACACCGGTCTATCTCCTTCCACCTTCTTCACCGTTCTTGCTCTCGGTCTAGCCCTATACTACATGCTTTCCACTCTCTTCGGCTCTTCCGATGGTGGCCATACACAGCAGAGGTCTAGGAATTTCGAGGAGCAGATGCAGCCTTTGCCTCCTCCAGTTCAGGTGGGTGAGATTACCGATGTGGAGTTGAAGGAGTATGATGGGACTGACCCGAAGAAGCCTCTGCTTATGGCTATCAAGGGTCAGATCTATGATGTTTCTCAGAGCAGGTATAAAGGTTCAATCTTTTGTTCGTTTGTTGTGTGTTTTGGTTGTTTTGAGCCTTTTTTGTATCTGGGTTATTGTTTGGTTGTGGATTTGAGTTTCTGGAGGGGTGAAAGGTGGGTTTTTTTTTTTTTTTTTTTTTGTTGACTTTGGTGACCTTGTTGTGTTTCCAACTTTCCATGGTCTGTGAGTTTGAATGGGTGTTGACTAGTTGTTACTTTCTGTAGAAATTGAGCTTGTAAAAAAGCTTCTTGCTTTATCTTGTGTCAACCTAGTGAAACCTTTTATACATGGGATTTGGTTTGATTGTGAATTCAGTGGATATGAGCTTATCGTAAAGTGAAAGGTCGAATCATTTTGTTGATTCTGGTGATCTAGTTTTACATAAAGACTGCTGTGTATTGAGGTCTTGTGTGCATAGATGGTTTTGAAGTTTGCCTAATTGCCTCCTCCTCTGTGGGAATTGAAGTTTGTTTTTTACCTCTGCCATTTATATCCACCAAGTGGAGCATAGTGGTAGTTTTCCATGGATTTTGTGTACATAGAACTAGCAACATAGTTTTGCAATTTACTTGCTGCTTGGTGGTATTCAAATTTTGTTTTTGAACAACTGTGCACCTATGCATATGGTTCTGAGTTAATCAGTTCAATTTGCTGCAAACCAAGTGGAGCAATATAGGTTGAGATGGTTTTTGTTTCACATGCCTTTTCTTCTAACGAGTCAACCGCTGGTAGTCTATGTTGGTGATGGAATCATGAATTGTGCCACTTGCTGTGTTGATTGCCACTTGTTAATAACAAGATGACAATATGGTTCTTGTTTTTCAAAGAAGTATTCTGTTTCTCATAGTGAGTTTCTACTAAACATGATGTTTGTGAATCTCTTACTTTATTCAGTTAACTTGCTGCTGTGTGCAACTCTTTTTGTTCTTGGATGAATTCATCGTGATATTGGCTTACAAGCGTTGAAATGGGTGGAAACTATAAATATAACAGCTCAGAAGAATGGAAAGTAGATACTAATGCACCATTTTTGCAAACAATATGCTTTCTATATCAAATAGCAAAGTTCTCAATGCCAGACAATTGTGGTTTGTGGCGTTTGTCTATTGATCACTTCAGTGCCTGTGACATACTTACCCAGCTCTAATAGTTGTCTCAGAAATGTCATTCCACGGTTAAATTCACTTCTTAATTGAGCTCATTTCGTGTTCTCAGGATGTTTTATGGACCTGGTGGACCATACGCCTTGTTCGCGGGGAAAGATGCTAGCAGAGCTCTTGCAAAGATGTCTTTTGAAGAAAAAGATCTCACCGGTGATATTGCAGGCTTGGGTGTATTTGAACTTGAAGCTCTACAAGACTGGGAGTACAAGTTCATGAGCAAGTATGTGAAGGTCGGAACTGTCAAGGCTACCATACCTGTTAGCACTGGTGCTTCTGAGGAACAAGCACCCGAGTCTACTGAAAATGGTGATGTTGCTCAGACTGAAGAAAGTGGCCCATCAGAGGCTGCTGTGAAAGAAACTGAGGAAACCACGGCCGACGTGAAGGAGACTTGCGAAACCACGACTGCGGAAGTGAAAAAGGAGGAGTAATTTTTTATCACATAGTATAAACCTGTAATTTCTCGGAATGGTTTCTGTGTTGTTTCTATCAAAGAACCATCTTATGCTTGTTATACATCAGAACTCGGTTTACCCGGTTGTATCGAATAATCACTTGAGGCTATATAAGCTAGGATTTGTTCTATAACCAATTCCATGTATCTTTTTGAATCAAAATTTCGTTAAGTATTGCCAGTAACCAATATATTTTATCTAGTTTCCCATTTTTTCTGCGGTTATGAACAAAGAAATATGGTTCGCCTCGAACTGTTATCAAGTTCAAATTTGGCTCGACTCCTTAATAAAACAAGTTATGTTTCGAATTCGAGTCATGATAAATAGGATTGAACTCAACTCACTTGATTTGAATTTTAATCGAGTCGAGCTACTTAACCAAAAATATACTTCTATACGTATAACATATTTAAACAAGCCTAACTTGATAACAAAACTGCACAACTTATGCTCAGAGCTTGATCGATCACCTTAGAGTGGAACTGGAAACTATAAAAAACTGTTTCTACCAAACCATTCAATTCACTAACTTCACTTTCATACACTCTGTTCAGCTCAAGCTCCAACAATGGAGGATTCATCATCATCACTATCATCTTGTTTCCAAGAATGCAAAGCTCCCTGCTACATAATTCTCTCTCTCATCCTCGCCTTCATTTCCTTCACCACAATCCACCACAACCCATCTCCTCCATTTCTCCAATCCCGCAACTTATCCCTCACTCTCCGATCCCACAAAAACTTCACAATTCTCGAAACCCTGATCCACATTTCGCCTGAAATCTTCTTCACCACTCCGGAATCGACAATTTTCGCAATCCAAGATTCTTCAATTTCAAATCTCTCCTTCCCGCCATCTCGCCTAAGAAACCTTTTCCAGTACCACACTTCGCCTGTCTTCCTTCCGAAAGCCGAAATGTTGAAGAAACTTCCACCCTTCTGCTTTGACACTCTGTTTCACGACAAGGGGCTGGTTATCACGCGATCCGACGCGAAAACGGGGAGAATCGAGATCAACAATGTGTTGATTACTCACCCGGATTTGTTTCTTGAAGGATCAGTTGTTGTGCACGGTGTTTCCGGTCCTTTCGAGTCTTTGTCTTGCGATTTTATGAATCAGACTAGTTTGAGTGTACTTGAATGGGGGAGAATTGTGCAGTATCTGAGCAGGAATGGGTACGTGTCGTTTGCGATTGGATTGAATGCGATTCTTGATGGTATTGTGAGGGATTATGCGGATTTGGGGGGTGTTACGGTGTTTGTGCCTCCGAATTCGGGGTTCAGTTCGCCTTCTTCACCGTTTTTGGACAGGATTGTTAGAATTCATGTTGTGAAGAAGAGGTTTGGTTACAGTGAGTTGGCTGATGCAGGAGAATTGTCTCTGAGGACACTTGTGAAGGGCTATGATGTCAAAGTTGCAGTTTATTCGGGGAAAGTATTGGTAGATGGGGTGGAGGTTGTAAGACGGGATGTTTTTTCGTCTGAGAAGTTTGTGGTTCATGGAATTTCCAGGGCTTTTGATGCTGCTGATGAGTTGAGTCCATCTTGATAGATGTTAGTTTCTTTTGTCTGTTAATTGTGAGGTACCTGGTTTGATAGTTTACTCTTGTTATCTGACATTGTGGTACATAATTTAGAATTTGCAAATATACTGCTTAGTTTTCGATCTAATTCATCTTGCGTATTCTTTCTTTCTGGTGAAGTCCATACATTGTTATCGATAATTTGGAACTGCATCTGCTAAAGATCGATATCCGGAGAGACGTTGAATTGAGATAGTGTGCAATGGCAGGTTCTGAATCAAAGGATAGCTAAAATGTGACCTATTAGGCTGCTGCTACACACTCAAGAACTGAGCAGCCCTGGCTTAAGACATCTAAAAATCTGATCAAGTTGAACCATAAATACTAGCACCAAATATTATGTGAAACTGTACCAATCGCATTGATACATCAACTTGATAAATATTGCAGTAGAATAAGAACATCCAAAAGTCAGTATTTCTTCTGTAGCATGAGACCCACATTAATTTGAGTTACTATTTATTTGTTAAAGATTTTGTTAATAAAATTCAATTAAAATCTTATCCCAAAACATCCTAATTTAATATTATATTAATTTTTCAAATCTCCCTTTAATCGATTAAAAAAAATATTACATTAATTTGGATCATGGCGGGCTCATGGGCCTGAAACATAGGCATGTATAAACCTAGATTAATACACAAGCCGCTCATACAGTCTCCATAATCACCACCAGTGTGTATGCGCTGGAGCTGGGTTGTTACGATTCGATTCCACACCTCTGTTTTGCAATCAATTAGCGTAAGTTTCGTCGGACATCACCATTCACTCTGGGGCTCGTTCGACCGATCGATTGATTTCAATTTAATAAGGTACAAATCTAGTTAAGACAAAGTTTGTTGATCCAGGAAAGGCTAGTGCGTCTTAGTTCCTTTTAAGTCATCTTCATCCAATTCGTGGTAGATTGGTTTTATGTCAAGGAGGTGATAGTATTATTCTGAGTTCCGATGCGAAAGGGGTTCCGACCCGAGGAGGGTTCCTTTGAGGAATAAGTTAGTCGATACTTGAAGGGTTCTTCCGTACTTGAAAGTCCGTCGGTATTTGAAGGGTTCTTCGGTACTTGAAAGTCCGTCAGTATTTGAAGGTTTCTTTGGTACATGTGTGCCTGAAAGAGAGAAGGGGAAGGGGTTGGACTCTTTTTGACCGGTTTGCGTAAAACAAATCGGGCTCGGACTCAACGTAGTTTAGAGGCAAGCTCGGGCTCGGACCTGTAAACTTAAAGAGTGAAGTACGGAGAAGTTGCTACTTACCTTATGAGGAGGAAGTGAATAGATGAAGTCTCTTTGGAGTGCTCCCTTAGATGAGCGACAAGTGTAAAGTCCGGATTCATTCAAGCTTGGGCTTGGGCTCATGGGTCCTTAATGGACTTGGCCCAATAAGTAGATGAGCCTTGAATTATAGTCCAAGGATTAGGAGCTCAATTGTTGAAGTATTAGAGGGTCGGCCTTGACTTAGGTGGAGTCGGACTCATTTGAAACTCGGGATCGGACCTCCTTTGAAATTCGAGGTAGGACATTAAATCTTATAACTCATTTAAGTCACATTAATCCGTCAATCTTTAAATCGGACTTATTTGTTCATATCACATGTGTCAGTTGAGTTAGCTCGATTCCAGACGCTATTGTCATTCATAACAAAATAGATATGCATAAGGTGAATTTGAATCTTTATCTGTAGTATTGTTTATGCATGATTCTTATTTTTACAGTTAGTTAGTTAGTTCATTTATTATCGCACCAGATATTGTTCATGACACTACAATTTGATGATTCTTCATCTCATGATCATCAGGTTAACTAAGTTTATTAATTATGTCATCATCATTATCAACAAAACGAAAGAAGGGGATGCAGTTGGTGCCACTTTCTTCACAGCAGGCAACGGAAAAAAAAGTATATATTTATGATCCATCGACATACTCTCTACAATCTTGTTCGGGTGTTAGTTGACAGCGTCATCCCCCCCCCCCCCCCCCCCCCCCCCCCCCCCCCCCCCCCCCCCCCCCACCCCCCCCCCCCCCACCTGCCTCTCCGAAGGCGAAACTCCTCTCGATACTCCCTGTAAAACAGAACTTCTAATTCTGCCTCAATCTTCTGTTGGAAAGTATATAAGTTTTTGTATGTCATGCATTTGTACTTCTGATGGAGGGAAACAAAGTCTCTACATTTTTGGTGGTCAACGACTGTTGGATCATCCAAGTAATGAATATGCTTTCGGAGAAGTTTACCGCTATGATCTGAGCATTTATCCCCAACTAGGAACAATCACTCCCTGCCAAAAAATGATACACAAAGCATTCGAACCCCTACTAGTGCAAGTTGGTGATGATTGTATCAATGTCCTTGGAAAGACGACCCTACCCATTATTGCATTAAAAATGTTGGTGTTGATTATGGGCACTCTTACTATGCTTTTCAGGTGTATAATTTTAAGAAAGACAAGTGGACTGTTCTTGCTGATGACAAAGGAGGACTCTTCGATATCAACAGGTGTGATTGTGGTGACAAGACTCTCCGCGATTGCATCAGGCTCGCACCTCATTAGTAATTGGTAATAAGTTAATGTTTCAGTTGGGAATTCCTCCTTCACTTTTGACACAGTTAAGCATGCTTGGGAGGTTTGTAAGTTATTCAAAACCTTTTGGTCAGCTAAGGAAGAGAGCGGTCTCACTCCATCAAATTTCTATGGAGAAAGGGTCTGGAATGTCAAAGAGGTGAAGAAGAAGAAGAAGAATGGTGGTCCACCCTTTGGATTACGTTTTACTCGGGGTTCATACGTGAAGAATTGTCCTGTGGTTGCCTTTCTGTTAAATGAGGATGGGAATGTTGTAAAAAGCCAGCCTCTGAATTTAAACAACTTGGGTAACAACTTGGCCATGGCTAATGGTTGTTTACAAGGTGGTGCATGTATAGTTGATCTTGGCGGAGATGGCTGCTTCGGTCTTGTCCATCTTGTTGCTCAAGACGACCCGCATGATGATCTTGTGTCCTACTCCTTCATTGATGGTGGGAGAAGACACAATGTTGAGCTGGTGACGTTCAAGGTATCTAGACCACGACCAGGAAGTGGAAGCAGTACCAAGGCATCTGACTGTGAGCACTTCTTGGAATGTGAAGTTGTCCGCAAAGACATTGTTGACAACGATTTAGGAGAAATCGATTACGGTTTTTTTAAATGCTTTCTCAGTGTGATGAATCGATCAACCAGGTTACATGTAGCAGTATGGTACATCTATCTATCTACCTACCTACCTCACTAATCTATCTATCTATCTATCTATCGAGGGGCTAGTATTTGTTTTTATTTTACCTTCTTAGGAGGAGTTGGACCAACTTTCTGCGTTTCTTATTATCTCGCCATTTTCTGTATTCTTTTTCCAGTGATGTTGACAGACTGTTTTAAATATGTTTGTTTGTGTAATTTTCTGGGTCTGAGTTAACGAGTTGTTTACCAATATTGTACTGCCGCTGCTCTATTTGTCTGATGGTATTTCGGGATTGGATCGATCTCATTTGTACATGAACTTGGATTGATTTTGAAAGTCGGATTCAATAAATTAACAAGGCTCGACTTGAAGCTAGGATTTCAATGATATCAAGGATGCAGGACACAGTGATTAGAACTAGTAGTATCATGCTACTTCTGAAATAGAAAGGTGATGCAAAACTATCAGGCACCCAATATAATGTCGCCTTGTATGTTCTTGCGTTGCAGAAACTGGATTAGCTGCACAACAAGTCTGAACAAGACACAGATTGAAAAGGAGTAGTCCCAAAAAAAACATCACTTTATTTCAAGAGGAGAGTCTGTGTTCTCAGTTCTCCAAATAAAGACATCACTGATTTGTTTACTGATGCATTTTTCTCCAGTAAACCATCATTCACTCTCAGTATGATTGATCAGAATCCACTCCGTATAGCTAGCAAAATGTAATCCAGATGAAACAACTAACCAAAGGCAGACAATAACCCTGGTTCTAATATCTACAGTTTCAAAACAAATTTATGCTGTGCTGTACAAGGCTGCAACATGATCAATAGGCTCAGAACTTGGGGTGGGGGGTGGGGGTAGGTAATTTCGAAAAAAAATTAAATACAAATCATTCGATCCCTAGCAGTGCGAGTTGGTGATGATTGTATCTATGCCCTTGGAAAGACGACCCTACCCCGTGATTGCTTTAATGACTACAAATATGATGATGATGATTATGGGCGCCCTTACTATGCTTTTCAGGTGTATAATTTTAAGAAAGACAAGTTGACTGTTCTTGCCAATGACAAAGGAGGACTCTTCGATATCAAAGTGTAATTGTGGTATTGAGGTTGCATATTCTCATAATGGTCTTGTTGTCACAGAGAGTATGCTCTTGATTTACTTTCTGAGACAGAATACTTAGCATGTTAACCGGCCAACACTCCAACGGACTCCAAATGCAGATTATATAAAGATGGAGGAGTTCCCTTGACTGATGTATCTCAATATAGAAGGCTGGTGTACCTCACAATTACACGACCTGATCTCAGCTTTGCTATTTAGTCCTTGAGTCAATTTCTAGGAAATCCCACATCTCTTCATCTTGATGCCGCTCACAGAGTTATCCGTTACATTAAAGGCTCCCTAGGACATGGTCTATTCTACCCAAAGACAGGATAACTTCAACTCAAGGCCTACAGTGACAGTGAGTGGGCCACCTGCCCTGACACTAAACGTAGCGTCTCTGAATATTGTATATTCATTGGCAACAGTTTAATATAGTGGAAGAGCAAGAAAAAACAAATAGTAAGTCGGAGTAGTACAGATGCGGAGTATCGTGCTTCAGCCTTTACTGCAAGTGAATCTCAATGGATTATATATCTATTGTCTGACCTTGGTATTTCCACACCATGCCTTTACACATTTATACCTACAGTCGAAGTACGTTTTTTTGGCTAATAATCTTGTCCAACATGAACGGACCAAACACATTGAGTTTGGACTGCCACTTCATTCGTGAAAAAGTCCAAGCACAAATCATCAAGCTCTTCCAGGTTTCGACTCTTGACATGGTTCCAGATTTGTTTACAAAGGCACTGGTTGCTCCTCTATTCATCTAGCATCAAGGCAAGTTGGGCATGTTGGATATGCACGCCCCACTTGATGGGGGGTGTCAAGCACTAGGAACATGGAGAAGAAGAAGAACCGAAATTGCAATAAGGTGTTAATGTTAATACATGATTGAATTGCTTGTCAAGCAGTTATGAACTCTATTACATCACTGTTTGTCAGTTTTACTATTTGATATACAATTATAAACGTTGTTCCACAGCAAGCTTGGCACGGCGGTAAGTTCGTCAACCATTCACAGGTATTCTACAACATTATGATAACAGACCGCATAATGCATCAGAGAATGAAAATTGATCTGCATAACATTCTTAAATAAATCGATACATAGTAGTATTGCCGAACAGAAAGTGAGGAAAAATCACAATGAAGAGGAACTCACAGTTCACTTATGTAGGGAAAAGAGCAACCAATGTAAGGTAGTTGAGATGAAACTTAAATATCAAACTGCGACGTTAGGGGATACTAAGCTTTGGATGTAGACAGAGGTTCTACGACAGAGAAAAGAGTTGGTATTAACAGAATCTGTAACAGAATTGTTTTTGAGATTATAAAGCACGAGAGCTGAGGTTGGCACCGATTGTGCGAGCATCAGAATCTCACCCTTGGGAGTTATGGAGACGAACCAAAGACGTAAGAAGGGAAGGGTCAAAGGATCATAAGGAACAGTAGCCAGTTTTTCCCAATACATTTTAGACTTCGAAATCCAGATATTCACGTAAGTTTGGTGATTCCATGTCAGAACAAGGTGTTCTTGATCTCCACATATCTTCGTAGGCCGGGAGTCACAACCACCGTTTGGCAGCTTAAGAATCCCAGGAACTTCGTTAACAAGATCAAAACAAACGAGGCGTCTGAGTCCCTCTGCTGGTTTATCATCCAACCAGTGAAGCACCCCCTTCACCAACTCTCCTGTCCTACAGCCGCAGTCCCAACCTTCACCTCTAAAATCGCTGCCTACAACTATTTTCCACGAATTTGTTCTTGAACTATATAATTTTTGTTTCAATACATCATCAGCTGGATCAATGTAGGACACAAGAAGCTTATAAGCATTGTCAGCAAAACCAAACCCGAATTTTCTGCAATAAGGGAACGTCGCTTTTTCGTCATCAGCCGTACCATGAAAGTGAGGCAGAAGGTTGCACTTCCGGGTAGCCGGGTTCCATAGGAAAACGTCTCTTCCGTCTGCTGCTAATATGCAACACAGTCCATTACAGTAACCAACAACGTCTATTTCGTTTGCATCAATCATCGGAAACTGTAACCCAATTGCAGATTCTTTTTTATTCAATACCGATTTCAACGAATACTGCTTACGGTCACTATGATACCATCCAACAAAAGAGAGAACAGCATAGTGGTTGACGAAGTTTGTGTCTTTTCTTGAAAAGTTGAGTTGGGAATCAATAAATCCTTTACTGGAGATTATACTACACCATGATTTCGATACGCACCTAAACTTCAAATTAGATTTCACAGGAAGTCGTGCCAAGATTTCAAAGATCAAATCTTCAGGGATACACTTTATTGAGCTCATCACTGGAATTGAACGAGTATTTCAGACTCTGATATAGTGTCATCAGATCAAACATACAACCTAAAACAAGAGACTACAAGCTAAATTTGGTAATTTGTTTACTATTGGTGGGTTTAAGATGGTTTAGTAAGAGCCCAAATAAGCCCATGCGAAGAGAAAAGAAAAGCAGAAATATCCCACATGAATAGATAGCACAAAAGAGAAGCAGTATATGAAAATCGAAGCAATAACACGTGTCACGGCCTTACTTGAACAGGATCTGTTCTATCTGTTTGGCTCTCTGAGTCACTCGGTGTTGTAGTGGATGAACTATGGCTGCTCGATCAGAGCGTGATTAATAGCTCTGTTTGGCTCTCTGAATCACTCGGTGTTGTAGAGGATCGTGTAGCTAACCGGGGTGGTCTTGCAGCGGCCTGGCTCTCTGAGTCACTCGGTGTCCGGGGTGGTCTTGCAGCGGCCTGATAGGTTTCTCCCCCTTATTTTTTTGCTTCTTGCGACATCAGAAATCTGATCAAGTCAAAAACTACACACACGCACGGCAAACTTAAAAACAGTAGCCGGCACCATGCCATGTGTCTGTCTCCAGCATTTCCTAAGCGTTGACAAACAAGAACATAATAAAAATTATATTCTAATGGTTGAACTGGTTTATATACTTTTCTGGAATCTGGGAAAACCTCCATTTAACAAAGCCTCTGATTCTTTTAGCATTTGTTTGACAGCTTAACATATAAAAAAATTAAAAATTCTTGTTAATCCGGCATAGAATTGTACAGTGCTGCCGAAAATGACAGCCCATTAGTCCTGTGCATGAACACAACCTTTAGTTTCAGATTTAAGTTTTTTAAGAACTTCAAGAACAATATACTACTGCATTTGAATGAGAACTAAGATCTTCATACTTGATAGTTGATCCATAGCTTATATAAAGGAACCAAAATGTCAACTACTTGTACATACAGCTAGCAGATTGCCTCATGACTTTTGCTTCTTTTTAATCTAAATATGTCAGCTCCAATCAGATAAGTGTCTTGTATTCTTGTATCTGACTTTTGCTCATAGCTCGGATCTAGATTCGACTATAAATTCACCGTCAACCTAGTTGCATTTACACCTACCATATCTAAAAGAGCTTAGTTCTCAATTAAAATTTTGCTTACTTCCTTTGTTTTCTGCTGATTTAGATATGACCAAGAGACTATTGGTAGCTTCCCAGATATTTCTCCTTCTTATCATTCTAGTAGGATCTATTCAGATATCGAGTTGCAGGCACATCATGACCAAAAGTGCTGCAGAAAATGTGAATTCTGAAGAAAGAATCAGATCCAACTTCAACTCCTTTTTCTTGAAGCACTTCTCTGCTGTTCCTCATTATGCAGGATGGAACGAGCACGAACAAAAGGAATTGCATGCTGTTTCACGACGGGTTGTGCCATCAGGGCCCAATCGTTTGCACAACTGATTCATGAACCGAAATTTCAAGCAAGAAGCAACCCCTTAGTGTTTTTGGTGGACTAGATATTCTCAGTATCATATTTTTTTTATGTAAACATAGGGGATCAGTTAATCTTTTGTATATGTTTTATTAATTACCATGGTCGTTCTTAATATATCGATTAAATTTTCTACGCGTTCTGTTTCAGGAAATGCTACACAAACTTGATGTATATATGCATAGACACAAGAACAGTACCGTTAGCCTGTGCTACACAGGAACCATCTAGCATAAGTGCATAAACAGATCATATTTATCTGTCCTATTTCATTGTTAACAGGCAAAAATAACTGTTCTTCAAACAGAAAGATACAGTGAAACACAAATAATAGCACACGGGATTCATCAATGGGTCGTAAAACTAGTTATCAATGGTAGACACATAATATATCTGTATGTCTTTGATTGTATATGGTTTGACAAACACAATAATTAGAATTTGAGTCACATGGAATTATTGGCCCTGAATGTTCTTTATACTTTGTTTTCCGGTTTCTTAAATAAAATCTACCTGTTTTATTCTCAACACCGCCAATCCATGTTGTATATAACTACCATACTCATGATCATAGCTGATATCTACAAGCTATTTTTCTCAATTCAAGTTATTCTTTTTCACATTTATTCAGATATGAAAATTCGAGCTATCTCGTTCTTGTTTCTGGCTTTGATGCTCATTTTAGCACAGGTCCATACTACCAGTTGCAGGCCTGTTTACCGTGCTAAGCCTAAAGCACCAAAAGCAGCGAGTAAAAATATCCACCCGAAGGCCAAGATATTGCACGTGCTGTCAAGAAGGAGAGTTCCTACTAGCCCCAGCTATGCAGTCAACAACTGATGCACACGATTCAAGTGAACTCTCTAAATTACAAAGCCTACGCGTATTCAACATTTCAGCAATTGTTTTGCTTGAACATATTGTTTATAAATTTATGCTTGTTTATTGTTTGTTTCGGTTCTATCTTTCTGGATAACATATTTGAACTCATGCATGTAAAATTCTACATATTTTCATAATGATATATACACTTCTGCCAACTTCAACTTCAAAAATATCACATATGTATGCTGTTCCAAATTCTACACTAAAATACAGCTAGCTAAACAGCTTACGACGAAGGAAAAAATTAGTGGCAAATCGCCCCAGTTTGCTACAGAATGGATGCTGGAACTCGGCCACAAATGATGTTCCTGCAGACTTATATTGATCAACTTGAAGTAATTTCTTGTAGTCATCAATGCCCAAAGCAGCGAAAATGTTTTGAGTAATACTTCAGTATTGGAAGGGGATCCAAAAGTCAGAACAAAAATACAATAAACTTCAGTGTAGCTTAGAATACAAGTAACCAAATCATCAAAATAATACAATTACTCAAGACACAGGTATCTGGTTGCAGAAGTCATAAGGCAATCCAAAATAACAAATAGTTGACCTTTTGGTTATTTTAACAAACAGAACGCAAAGCCTCGTCTCTGATGATCTGTTGACAATACATCAAATATTGAAACATTTCTCAGTATGAAATTCAAATATATACTAGCTTCTGTTCATGCACTTCAAATTTTTAATCATTGCGTAGTTTAAGCCTTTTTTTTTCATTTTGTCAACTCCAAAGAACTCTGCAGGCCAACCAGATGGCATCTTTCAGATATGAGATATCACCATGTTATTGTTCATTCGTACAACGTTCCAGTGACTATGATGGGTGGAATATATTATAGTATGTTTGTATTCATATCTGAATAGGAATGATTCATCATGTCATGCACCCTACTTCATAAAATGTAACAGTCTAGGGAAAACCAGATAATTCCATCTTTTTGTAAGGACAGCAAAGTAGTTATACATTTGTTGTTTTTATCCTGGAGTTCAGGTGTAGCTATAGTAAACACGCAGAGAACAGCACGGAAGTTGCAGTTGAGCGTAAAAGATCAAAGTTGGATGACAAGAAACAGATCGAAGCTACTTACGAGTAAATGTATCTTAGACGAAAACAACTTTTTATGTAGTTACACTCATCTAAAACCTGTGAGGACTTGGTTTTCTTGAACTGTTACAGACTTACAGTACATAACTCGCAATGCATCAAATTTCACACCTTTTTTATCCTTACTTAAATTCTGTCTTTTCATTGATAAAACTGAATTATTGCAGGCCGGCAAGATGGTATCAAGGTGTCCTTTCTTTAAGTGTTGACCTTTTAAACTTCACATTTAAATAGTCCTTTCCTTCACCAGTTTCATTCCATAAGATAGTGGCTACCCAACTATTCAAATTTGTCAACAAACTATTATATATAAGGTCCATTATTTGTTCCTAATCATCACAACTCACATTTCAAAATCATATTCTTTCTACATTCATTCTGACATGAGGGTTCATACTACTTCGTTTCTTCTCATCGTGCTCTTGATTGTTTCTGCAAAGGTTCTTCCCTCTAGTTGCAGGGATATCAGCCATGCTGCAGAGGAAGAAAGAATAAGAGCCAGTTTCTACTCGGCTTTTATGAGGTACTTTTCGACTACACCTCACTATCAGGGATGGAATGAAAATAAGGCCAAGAAGTTCCATACCGTGTCAAGAAGAGTCGTTCCTTGTGGCCCAAATCCTCTCCACAACTGATGCAGGACACCACATACTATTCAGTTGAGAAGAAAACTGCGGAACCAAATAGTGATTGTTCTCTCTACATAGTTATTTTTGTGGAAATATATACATGGTATACATTAGGAAGATTTTTTTCAGCTTTCTTTGTACACACAAACTACATAGAGCATATAAGAGTAACATATGAATGTAAGTTGACTTGAAATGCATTTGATTTGTTCTTGTATGTTCAGAATATGATTCTGTCTGTTATGCAAAGGAACGTTATTATCCCACCCGAAATCACAGTCTCTCAAAAGGTCGGTTTTGTAACTCATGCTATAACGGATTAGAAAAGGCGAATCAAATCACATTTGAAATTCCCACTTAATAATCAAATTCAAACACTCAAATTTAAGAATCAAGTTGTATATAACACAAATTTGGAAAGAGTAAAATGTTTGCAGCAAATGAGGCAATAAATATATCACACAACAAAAATGTAATGTACCCATTGCGGCCCGAAGATTATTTATTGCGCGTACCGTCTATATTTTATAACTTTACTTTCAACTCTCTTTATTCTTAAACACTAAAAAAGAATTTCATTTTAACTTTGACTAGCTTCAATTTTGACTGCAAAATGATAAAATGCGAGGTCTTAAATGCAATGAAAGTAATGGAGGAACAAATATTACACAACAGTCCCCGTAAAGCATGCTAACTATTTTGGTATCTGCACTCATTATCTTTCTTCATCATCGTGACTATCAACAACAGGTATAAATTGACACACTAAATTGGGGTTGAAAAAGATTTGATGCCCACAAAAAAAGAATGCTAAATTATAGCTTCAAATTTCAATCATCATTCTCCGTTTGACTCGAGTTCAAGTTCTTGATTCGTTATCAGTTTTTGCATTGTGTGAGATGGGTGATTTGCAACTCACTCAGCACTCTGAGCTCAGTGATCAGCAACATGGTCAGCATCCATACTGGCTGCCAGAGGGTTGGAAAGTTGAAGTGAAATCTACAGATTTTGGGAGGATAAGAAAGGTAAATTAGCTACATGTTGGCCTATTTCTGCTTTGTTAATTGTTTGGCTGTTTAGCTTTTGTTAAGATTTTATTGGAAGGATTGGTTTGTGTGATGATTCATCTGTTTTAGGTGTAAAGATTAGGGCTTTATTTGATTTGGAGTTTCTGGTGTAGCAATATTAGTTAGGTCGAGCAAAACCGGTAGCTTCTTAAGAGAAATCCCGTTCTTTTTATGTGTTAATGGGTTAATCATGGCCTCTACGGACTATCTCATCGATCTTCGGTAGTAGTAAACCATCAAGACATCGATCATTTTATGCTGGGCTATTTCGTACTTCCTTTCTTAAAATTTGATGGAATTTCAATAATTTCTTTGGTAACTTGGATGCTATCTGTTTAGCGCTTGATTTGAGTGATTTCTTGAGGTGTATGGAGTTCCATGTGTGGATCGCTGGCCGTGGAGACTTCATTGTTTAAGGCATACTGTTACTGTATCATGGTAGCGTGGATTGTGAATTTGTGATAGTGTTTCTAAAGCTATGATGAATGATGATGACGGAATTAGATACATTAGAAAAAAAGAAAAGATGTGTAGACATCTCAATGGATTACTTCACTCGGGAGCTAGATACTCAGATAATGTTTGTTGGACTTAATTTGTGTGTTTTAAACGTATCTAGTTTGGTCATTGATCTAAACCCATTTGTGTATTTGATCCAGAGTTATATCAATCCAGCAAATGGTCACAAATTCTACACCAAGCCAGAGGTGCTTAGGTATCTCAAGGGTGAAGTTTATGTTCCACAGAAGCGTAAGGAGCCGAAGAAGGTGAATACCAGTAGCAATTGTAGTGATGTCTGATAATTCAGATGACTTAAATTTTGCTTCGCTTCTGGTTTGTTGTCTAGAACTGGTATTCTGACAGGGGTGATGTTCCATACATAAAATTCGCTGTATTTTTTCAAATGTGGAACCCATCTAATGAGATGACAGTAATATCCCATCATAAGGGAGACACACCTTAAAATTTTCTTGTTACATTTTTCGAATACAAGAAAATAATTATGTGTTCCAACATTGTAGGTCTTTGTCAAAAAAACTGCTGCGGATAAATTACCAACGGGATGGGTTAAAGAAATCAGAAGAAAATACAAGGGGGAGATAACGCGAGATGACGTGGTAAACTGTGTTTTGCAGTATAGTCATTGCGCTTTTCTCTCATGGAATGCATACTTTATCATGCTCTTCTGTGATTCTTCCAGTATTACATTGATCCTGTGACTGGACATCGCTTCAAGTCTGTGAAAGCTGCTCTTCGCTATCTCGAAGAAAAGGGTGAAGGGAAGGTTGAGTCCGAGGACAATGACGAAGATAACGTAAGTGATGAGTCAGAGAATCATTCGCCATCTTGGCTTTGAGTTTTTCGTTTTCTTTTCGCACGGCAGGGTGAGAAGGGTGATTTTTAGTCTTTACCAAATGAAATTTCATTGACTTTGAAAACATACATTAAATAAGGCTGATGCAACCATACACCTAGATCTTAGTGTTCTAAGTACTGTACCATTTGGCTCCTCTAGTCTATAGCTTACATATCTTTTTAGCCTCAAAAGTGTTCCCAGTTATAAATTATCCAATATTTTCCATGTTGTGAAGGTTTTCTACGTCTATTCAATACTTTGATACAGGTTTATCTGTGCAGTTTCCAAAAGTATTCTACCCTTTTTAGCTCCCAGAATGGCTATGTGTCTGTGGTTCTTCCAACTAAGTATTCTTCTGAATTCTGATGTTGTAGATTCATATCGAAAGGACTGTTGCGGAAAAATTACCAACAGGGTGGATCAAGGAAATTGAAACCAGAAAGAAGAATGGCAAGATTAGAAAAGAGACGGTATCAACTCTTTAATAATCTCTACTTTCCATGTAATGACCTGTATTTACTATCATAATATTCAGCTGTGACCTGATTTTGTGATGCATTTAGTCTACTGACACTGCTTGCTTGTCGCACATTATGCTTTCCTGAATGTTTACTTATATTTAATTGTCTGTGATTCTCCCAGTACTACATTGACCCTGCCACTGGACTCTACTTCCGTTCAATGGTAGAAGTTTGTCGCTACCTTGGAATTGAGGATCCACGAAAGGTTAAGCCAGGAGCAGATGATGAAGAGTTTATCAGTGAAGAGTCAGAAGATGATTCAGAAGTTGTCAGTGTGCTTTTACATTTCTCATTTACTTTCCTGGTATTATCTGAGTTTAAAGTATAAATACCCTTAACTGTGCAAAAAGCTCAAATGCAATTATGGAGATATATCTTGAAATGCACAAAACAAAGAAAGAACAAGGTTGGCTGGAAGTGTTATGCTTACCAAAAATCAAAGGGAGGTTGAAAAATGATGGTCGTTCTGAAGTTGGCCATAACTGAGTTGAATGCAAATGCGGCTTTATGTGTATTACAATCTTCTTATACACTGAAAGAAATTTCCATTGTTCCAACATTGTAGGTTAATGTGAAAAGATCTGTTGCAAAATATTTACCGTCTGGATGGATTAAGGAAATTGTAAAAAGAAAGAGGGGTGACAAGATACGATACATGACGGTATTGACTCCTCGTTTACCTCTTTTACGTTTTTCACATATAGGTTTTGTAATCTGCATTTTTCCTTGCTATTCTGTGGCTCAGCTGCAACATGTGCTTTCTTTTGTCTTATCTGTATTTTTTCCAGTACTACATTGATCCTGCTACTGGAGATTACTTCCGTTCTATGCCAAAAGCTTGTCGCTACCTAGGTATTGAGGATCCAAGAAAGGTCAAGTCCATAACAGATTATGAAGATTCTGGTAGTGTGAGTCATAACATCATTCAGTTTCTTCTTATATATTAGTTTCCGCTTTTATTAAGATGACTGGTTTGTTAACTTAGAAACTTTGATTCACAAACATTAGGGGCTGATTGGCATGGCATTTGAGTGGTGATTTTTATGAAATTGTGTTTGGAATATAATTGAAATGGGGGTATTTGAAGTATATTTTAGGCCAAATCACTGTTTATCGAGCCAAATGGGAGCATTTAAATGCTATCCCAATCAGCCCCCTAGACAACCATTCTAACAAGTAACAACAACTACTACCAGTACTATATAATTGGCTTTTTTATATATCTTAAATTCTATTTTCCTTATGTTATCTAGTTATTTCATCTGGTTTATTTTTGACTCTCGTATATTCCTCCTTTGCAATAAAAAGAAAAGAAACATCCTATTCTGAATTTAGAAAGCGGTTGTTTTAGGCTTAAAGTTGTCGTAAGCACATTATGTCAATTTAATGCTTTTGTGAAAATTCTGTTTTGCTTGTGTGTTTGCTGCACTCTAACTAAATCTTTACCTATGGTTGCTTAATCTAGTCATCTTATGAAGCTAAAGGACAGAGATCAATCAAACACAAAGATACCAATGGTAATACAGTCAAGTCAAACTATTTTCTAAATTAGTCTTATATAATATGTAATTGGTTTTAACTTTGCATGTTGACAATGTAGCACGTAGAAATAAGAGAAAAGAGCAGATGAACAATTCGCCTTTTAGGACTTCGAAAAGGCTTGCTGCTCGTACACAAGTTCCACACGATCAGTCTGAAACAAGCGACGAGTCAGATGAGAATCCTACAGATGACAGGACAGAGAATCTGAACCAGTATAATGAGCCAGATACATCCCTGAATACTCCGTGCATCGAAGAGCATGAAATTACTTATGTCAAGGAGGATGAAAAGAGTGAAAAACAATCTGATCCCTTTATCGAGGACGAGGATCAATTAGTAGATGTGACCATCATAGAGGCTGAGATTCCACTGGTGGGCAATAATTGGTCTGAACCCAGTCTTTCTCTTACTGATAGTGAGGACTCCGAACACTGAAATACCTGTGGAATGCTGTGTGTTGCAGACTTTGAGTAAGCATCCTCTCAATGAAAGTGAGGAGTTCAATCGATATAGGAAAAGCTTAGATTCTGTATAATGTAGCACAGAGGAATTGTACACTGTTTCTTTGGATCCTCATCTTGACATTTTCTACAACCTTGACTACATAAAATGATGTTAATGTAAGAGTTGTTCTATTTTTATCTCAGCCCATCTGTAGTTTCCCGAAGATGAATATAAAAACAAAGTTTAAAAAAACTGATGTTTGAGCATCAAATTTATACTCTTTGGCATAAACATTGAACAGATAACATTAATGTATTTGTCATGGTTAACACATTATTTCCGCGCGTGTTCTTTCAGCAAGATGTGTGCATTTAAAGTGTGAAATAATCGCAAAAATCATATAGCAGAATCTGTGTCGGCATTCAGGTTTTTCTTCCTGTTCATGTTTATACGCAAAGCATACACATTCGAAGTGTGAAATAATCTCGAAATCATATAGCAGAATCTGCAGGCTCTTAATAATTATTCTCCATTCCTCTGTATCTGTCAAACTGTAAGAAAAAGGAAACTGATATGAATTCTGATGAAAGATTACAGTCAACAATAATAACAACATTCCCTGAAACAGACTTGAAACTTTTTCCATTAATACAAACATCAAAGCCATTCAATTTTACAGTAATGATTATAAGAGCATTAATGAAATTTCCATGAAACAGACTTGAATCTTTTACCCAATTATGCAAACATTAAAGCAATCCCATAATCCAGATTGCATTACATATTTTGTGGCAATAAACATTAACAGCCTTGAGCCCCTTCTGCCCTATTTATTACTGCGTTCTCATCCATTACTCCTGAAATGAACAACGGTCGAGAAATCACACATGAGATCATATAGGTTCTAGAGATGTCTGGCAAGAATCAAGATTGGTTGCCAGAGGGATGGACAGTCGAGGTGAAAATCGGATCCGGCGGAACCAAAACAAAGGTACGTTAAAATTTAATATGGCTTCGAGTTTCTTACTTTCTTGATCTTGGCCTGTTTGTGTCTATGACAGATGGTTTTTGTTGATGTATTTGTGCTTTTGGTTGGTACTTCAATTCCATAGATAAATTTGAAAATGGGTGTTCTTGCGATTTTAATCCAATGTCGCAAGGAATGTAGTCAGTGTGTATGTTTTGGTTTCTATTTGAATGTAGAATATTGTACACTTACGGTTTTTATCTTTGTTTTGGATTAAGATTTACACGGACCCAAAAACTGGCAAAAAGTTCAAGTGCAAGCCAGATGTGCTTCGGTATCTCAACGGTGAGGCTCACATTCCCAAGAGGCGGAAGGTGCCATCAAGTGACATTCCATCCAACCCAAGTGTGCAATCGGACACGAGAATCCTCACAGATGAGAAGTCCATGGTAGATGGAGAATGGGCATGGCCCTCATTCGAGCATCCTCCCTATGTGCCCTCATTCGAGCATCCTCCCCAGATGTCCTCATTCGAGCATCCTCCCAACGTGCCAGAGGAATGGCTCGTTGGATCAGGGTCAATATTCTTTGCAAGTGTAATTGAAGAATTTAGTATTAGTTATGGTTTCACTAGCAAGAAAGAGTGATTAGTTTTAACCTGTAACAAAGTTTCATATGGAAAAGAAAATTTTGTGCTCATTTATTAAAATCACTGGTTCCAAAACATTCATAAGTTGCCCATTAAAAGTGTATTGTTTCAGCAAATTAGGCATGTGCATTTAAAATGTAATTGCTTTGTACAGTTTGGACATAGCTCTTGTCAAGATATAGCACAAGATTTACCTACAACTTATTATAGTCCACATTCGACATGCTTGGATCTATTCGGCATTACAACATAAGTACATAACAAGAGATGAATTTAAACTCCTATGATTCAGGTCTAATTTCCCCACAAACTCAAATCAAACATAAACAAAGAAAGACCAGAGACTGTATTATATGATGCATCTATGTATAATTAAGGTGACCGACTATATTTCCATATTACATATTTGTTATCGTATTTTGTACTTCACTCAGTAATTTGACCCATGATGAAACATTTTGTTTTGTCTTCACTTAACTACAAGTCACAAGACACAATTAACATAATAAGTTTTTAGTATTTTGTCGGTTATACATTCGACGATAATTTATGGGTTGTGGCTCGAAATAATGTTACGAGACAAAAGAATGTTCTCGTGAAACTCAAATTAATTGAGTACTTTTTCTTTTTCTTTTTTACTTTTTATGATCCTTCCGATAGATTGTCATCATCGTATACCATCATTGATTGTTGCAGAGGTGTGAAGTGTGACAGACTTATCAATGGACATGTTATCATATCGCTCTAGATCAGTAGATCTTCAAAATAAAAAATGCGACGATTATGCCTTTTTATATTAACATGTTATCGAGTAAAATAATATTGATCCCTACCTTTTGGAGTTGGAGCATTAAAGGTGTGTGGGACACTTCAGGCGGAATGATTTTGTGTCAACCAATTTCCGACATTTCTAGGGTTGTTGAACCAGCCCGAACATCTTAATCTCTCACATCCAAACATCATCATCGATGTATCCCTCATCATCTAGAAAAAATATTTCACGGTTAATAGTGATTTTACTGTACATGCACTTGAGCAGGAAAGATTTTGTGCACAACTCATTTACGACATTAATAGGGTTGTTGCACCAGCTGCAACATCATAATTCTCTCCCTTGCAAACATCATTGGTGAGGCTGATCATCATCTAGAAAATCTTCGCGGTTGAATGTGACTGATCCCTCCCTTTTATAGCAGGAGAATTTAAGGTGCATGGACTTCAATAAAAACGACTTTGTGCACAACCCATTTTGACATTTCTAGAGTTCTTGAACCAGATGCAATATCTTAGTTTCTAACTTTCATACATAATATATT